>JASANA010005651.1:0-181671 GCA_030248095.1 Ptycholaimellus sp. GST1_10 | reverse complement strand
CCTTGCGGAACCGTGAAAAAAACACGGCTTTTCTTTCTGCTTGTGATGGTCGCCGCCTCTTGATGTTCCTCCCCCTCCTTCTTGGCTCCTTTGCGCGCCTTCGTGACCAAGCGCTTCGCATTGTTCAAATTTGTCCTAATTTTGATGGAAACCCTCTCCATGGAACCGAAGAGGCGTTGCTTGATCTTCTGTCCGATTGCTGCGGCCATTGCTGAGCTCTGCAATGGGATTTGCTCCTTTAGAGTCATTCATGCCGGGCTTCCAGCAGAGAAGGAAGGACCAGGTATGCAGGAAACAAAGGCCAGGGACTTCTGCTCGTAAACCGCGTCACCAGTGAGCTGCGATGCTGAGACCTCTAGGGCCTGCACAACCAATCCCATCATCCTTATTTGCCCTTTTTGGATGCTAGGAGGCTGGAGAAAACCGACAGCTGGGAGACGGATAGAGGGGTCAGTATTGACGGAGGACGATGGAGCTGGAGATGAGGATGAAGCTGGCCGCTGACTGAATTCTAGACGGCTGCAGAAGCAATGGCAGGGCAGCAAAGCAGCAAATCGCTTGCATGCCCTTTTTCTTCTCAAATCAAAAATACAAAAAATTTGGCTCTTTTTGCAGAGAAAATCCGTCTGAGAATGCGGGAAGACTGATGGAGGTAGTGAGAGTGCGTGAGATTTGGCGGGAGCTGTTAGCGCGGAGACGAAACAAAGGGTCAGTCAAAACAAAAAGAAAAGCAACATTTCGCCCACAATTCCACGTAGCTGAAGCAGGGAGGTTAAAGGAAAAGCTCACATAAACCGCACCAAAGGAGATGCAAAATCGCAATCTGCAGCTCTGGGATCCGGAATATCCGGAATAGCCATTTTTGGCGCGTGAGCATTGTGGGCAAAGGAAACTTTTTGGACCTGAAGATAGACGGTGATTGTTCGGAGGAAGCAGATGGAAGTGCACGGGCCTTGCGAGCGGTAGTGGAAGCTGGGGAAGGCGATGCCAAGAATGGCGATTGGATAGGCACTAGACCATCCGATATAGTCTATTGGTTTGGATTTGTGGCTCTCACCCACAAGGCAAGGGTTCAGTTCCCGGTCTCTGGACCCATGGAGGATGATACCAGTATCAGTTTGTCAAGATCTATTTAATGCTTCAAATACCCCCAGCTCTTCTTCCACCTGATTTCTGCTTTTCATTTTTCAATCGATTTCCTCCCAATTAACTGTTATCATGCATCCGCTCTACTATTTACATCATGCGAGAACGAAAATCAATACATTCAACCAACTGATGATCTAACCAGATTTTCAAAGTTTCAAAACAAATACATTAATTAAAGCATTACATTGGAAATAACAGCAATCTACCGAAATCAAGGTAGTGACATTGAAAACTGGCTGAGTTGAGCATCCACTCTACCAAAGCTGGCAATCATCATCCATGCTGGACCATTGTGAGGTTTGGGCTGGTTCTCAGACCTGGGTGGAGCAGTCTTCTTTCATTCCGTAAGCTACGAGTGAGGAGAATGCGCTGGATAGGAGAGAAGCGAGGGAAAGACGCAACAAAGGTAGACTGAACCCCAGTGCGTTGGGCCATAGACAATTAAATAGATGGTAAACAGTCAATGTCGTACAATCGAGGCACCGACGCATTAATTATTTTACTTTTTAAAGTGCATTTACGTTACAACGCCATTCTCGCTGGGGGAAAGCTTTTTTAACGCGGTTTGTTGCTGTAAAATGGCAAGCGAATAGAGCCATACGTTGGCAATGTTACTTTTTCTCTAGGGGCCACAGTAAATTTGCCAGATGCTCTGAACTGAGGTGCGACTTTTTACATTGAACGTAATAACAATTACAAATTGATATGTTTCAAATGAAAATCACTTATACCAATGCTATATTATTATTATTATGAATGAATTATTATTATTATGAATGTACGAAGGGCCACTGATGATGAAGAAGCAGCTCAATCAATTCCCCATGAAAGACGAGCATTCTCTGATCCAAGTGGTTTGACAAGATCTCTGATACAAACTCACCTAAATCGGTTCAAAAAGCATGCTTACAGATTTCCGCCTGGGCTACCAGGCCATGGTGTACAAGCAGCTCATCATCAACTTCGTCTTGGGGCATTAATAAGGGTTCAAGGAAATATTGCATGCTATGACAAGGTATACTCGGCTATCGCCAAGATGCGCGGCCTTTGGTCCAAATAAAAACCTCAAATAACATTACTATACCACCCATATGAATCACTGCCAAAAGTGAGCTGATTCTATTAAAAACTCAGGGATTTATGGATGTTCGAATTTTTGAAACATCAATATTTTAGATTTTTGACTAAATATGAAGAGATAATAAACATTTTAAAAAGTCCTTTTCTGAACTTCAATTTACCACCTTGATAGACGTTCATGCCAAAATTCAACTGATTTCATAGAAAAACCATCGATTTATCGATGTTCAAATTTTTGAAACATCAAGATTTTAGGTTTTTCGCCATAAATCAGGAAATAATTAATATTTCGGAAATTCCTTTTGCCAGCTTCAAGGTATCACCTTAATGGACGTACCTGCCAAAATTCAGCCAATTTCATTCAAAAACCATCGAATTATGGATGTTCGAATTTTTGAAACATCAAGATTTTAGGTTTTTCGCCATAAATCGGGAAATAATTAATATTTCGGAGATTCCTTTTGCCAGCTTCAAGATATCACCTTGATGGACGTACCTGCCAAAATTCAGCCAATTTCATTGAAAAACAAGTGATTTATGAATTTTCGTATTTTGAAACATCAAAAAATTGAGTTTTGGGCGAAAATCGAAAAATTACGCCCATCCCAAAAAATGGCCTGGAGATACCACCCAGAAGGACCTTCATGCAAAAAATTAGCCAATTTCGTTGAAAAACCGCGGAGGCCCGGCCCCGGAAAGACACATATATATATATATATATGCGGACAGACGGACGCAAAAATGGGGTAACTGCTTAAGCTGGCCTTGGCCGCCCGCCGCTTCGGGCAGGGCGCCAGAGCTCCTCCGGCCTCCGGGCACGGGTGCTACGGCCCCTACGCTTCGCCTAGCATGCTTCGCATGCTAGGCTACGCTCCGGGGCCTCCGCACCCATGCCCTCCGGCCTCCGGAGCTCTGACGCCCTGCCCTCCGCGGCAGGCGGCCTTCGGCCGCGCAAAAATCTGTTTAATTCTTGCCATCGAAAAATGGAAGGTGAAGAGAAGTGCGAAGTATGTTCAGAAGTAATTGGGGAAGAAGGAGCTGTGGGCAGTGGAAAGTCTGGGCTTCAATTTCTCCGTTGCCTTGTTTGACCTGGATGTGGCTCTGTCTACCATGCCAACTGCGTCAACATTGGCGCATCGGCCATTACCTTGATGCAGAAGAAAAGCAAAAAAATAGTCTTATTCAACGAAGGAAATACGAAATAATGTATAAACGATGCAAACTAGTATGGTACTCACTTGTCCCAAGTTTCATTGATAAGTTACTAAAGTTGAATTATTGTCCGGAAAGTTATAACATAGCAGTATGCTTCTGTTTTCCATCTATTAAATTGTCTATGGTTGGGCTGTGGCTGTTTTGATTTCGGCAAGGCAAGGCTGGCCCATGGTGGTTTTGTCTGGATCTGTGTATTCAAAACAGCTCCAACAAACCCCTTATCTTTCTTGGAATCTTAAACCTGCCTTGCGAAGCCTGTTGGGCTGTGATGTTGCCTTTCGTACATCGACGGTTTCCGTGTGCTATAGACAGCTGAGTGCCTTGAGCGTGGAAAGATATTGTGCACCAACAGGCAGGTGATGGCAGATTTCAATCGCAATTGTCAACTTAACACGACGCAAGTCCCTTTTTCCCGTGACACTCACGCACCGCAAAAGCCCAACCCTGCCTTTGAAAACCCATCAAAATGTATGGGTTTCGATTTTTTTATTAATGCAGTTATGCAGAGGAAGTGCGTGGGATCAGATCAAACTGCGAAACATTTTGAAAAACGTTAAAAACAGCGAGATCAATAGTTTTTAACTTTCCAAATTTCAGTTTTTTTACGAGAGCTCAGATTGTTTCTGAGAAATGTTGGGCGTGAGCTACTGGAGAGGAAAGTGAGGGAGAGAGGGAATGCAGGTGTACGTGAGCTGTGTGGAGCAGAAGACACGAGAAGGCTCACTTTTTATATCGTTTATGCTTAGACTTCAGCCTATCAGCCTTTACATCAACGCCCTAACTTTGCATAATTTTCGATGATTCTGTTTTGCTTTGGTGCGTCCACAAAAAATACGCCATAAAAGTTTCATAAATTCAACAAGTCGGCAGAGCACCGTGAGCAGATGGAATGAGCTCAATCATCAGAACGCTTGCTTCTAACCAAGGCCGCTTTTGCTTGCGCTGGCTGCCTTCGCTGTAAGCAAGCGAAAATGAGCAGAAATACTCAGGCGAAGACGACTGATATGAATGGGATAGTTGGCCAGGATGGCGCAGCCTCCGCCTCACTAGCCGCAGCTTGAACTATCTACTAGAAGCGCGCACGCACGCGTCTCCATCCAGCTGAGCGAGAAGAACAACGGCGTCGTCCAACTGCGTCTCAGTCTGACCCCTACGCTCCCATTCAGAATGTCCTGACATTTACCTCTAATGTGGTCCCTCAACTGCCGCTGCCAATTCTGCCTCAACCTCCGGGGCACAAACGCTTCTCTCTCCCAATTTCCTTCACTCACCTCCCGCAAGTTCGTCTCCGCTCCAGCGGGGTACTCTGATTATTCTGCAACGACTGCTGAAGCAAGGCCAGCCATCCTCAATAGCGTCATTCAAATTTTTCCGCCATTTTCGGGCCCCCAGAAAACCTTTTATTTAGTTGATTTAGTCAAAACCTTTTGCTGTTGTAAAACTTTAATTCATGGAAACATTAGATTTGGCTTTTCATATGTGCCTGTTGATTGTGCAAGATTTATTCAACATTGTCGCCAAATCCAAGTGGTAGTGAGATAAGTGTGATCATTTGGTGGACTTGTTTTAAAAAGTTAATTTTATGTATTCAATATTAAAAAGTGAAAATTTTAAAGTGGCCAACAGTTCAAGTTCACAAGGCAAAGCCTGGCCGTTTTTCAAAGCCATGGCAGACTGTATTGGAACAACCCAATTTGGTGTCATATAGGTTTGGCCGCAGCCTTTTAGTCCCTGTCACTCACTGACCGCGCAAATTACCTCTGTATTACCTTAATCTCTCCTCACTTATGACTGGACATGGAAAGATAAACCAAAGTTCTTCATTTCCCTGTCTAATGCTCTCTACGCCTGCTTATGCGCCACTAAGCCTGCTGCTAAAGATGAAAGACTAGACTAAGGTTACGTGCTCAACAATCACTCCATTTAGAAGCCTCGCCAGTGCAAGTTCTCCAGACCAAAGCATTCTTTGAAGCCATCAATCACAATGCTTTCGTTTTGCTCTTTGTTTACCGTTGCTGAGCCTCTTCCACTAAAAACATTATGCAGCATGCGATGGAAGAGATTCCAATGGTTTTTTAGCAACCTGCATTCAACGCTGGATTTCTGGTGCTTGAGGATGTTATCCCTGTCGGTGAATAAGCGATTGCAGCCTGCACAGACGAAGGGGCGAAGTTTGAAGCAGACGATTAGATGTCGCACCATGTTTCGCAACCTGCTGAAAAAAGAAACTTTTAAATGCTTCAAAGTAATGCAAAATACTGCTTTTTGGAGTTTGCGAGAACTTGAGCGGAGCAGCGCTTGCACTGGATGACTGCTTGATCGGAAACATATTCTTTCTTCGGTTTTGGACGTACTGCGTCCCTGTCTTCCATTTCACCTTGCCCTATTGGTGATTCCAACTGAAGGCATTTGGCTTCAGCGTTTATGGACTGGGGAGGTTCATTCTTCTCTTCCCCCTCTCTCACTGCAGCCATGAGCGAGGCAGTGGGCAGATTAAGCTTCGAAGTTCCGTGCTGGTGAAGAATGGCGTGCAAGGCAGCTTGTGCTGCGTTGACAGAGCAGAATGTGCAGTGGGAACAGGACCATAATGGCGAGCTGGCAAAGTTTCCCAGATGCAAGCGACTGATGTGAATAGGATAGTTGGCCTCGCTCACTGCTACGTTACACGATCTACAATGCATCTTCAATGAAGACTGTGCGAAGATTCACGAATGAGGCTTGGCTAATCAATGCTTCTTTACACATTTGTGCTCATCATTTATCTTTGTTAGGAATCTGTATGTCGAAGAATGGCAATTCTTCCGTTCAAAGCGACCACATTTTTGAGCCTGGAGAAGCCTGCGGCATATGCCAGAGGTGACCAATGTGTTTCCCATATTGGCTCCTGGTTTTCATTTGAGCAGAAGGCATTATCCTCCTGCTCTACGAAACTATTAAAATCAATCTCCATTTACTTTACCATCGCGATCTCCACCAGGTTTGTGGCAGCAGCACTGAAACCGCCCGTTTTTGAAACTATATCGTTTTTGCTTTACTCTTTCAAAGCAATGTCCCAAGTTTACTTTGAATATTTTTCGATGATTCCATTTTTCTTTGATGCGCCCACAAAAAATCCACCATAAAAGTCTTATGAGTTCAAAAAGTCGGCAGTGCACTATGAGCAGATAGAATGAGCTCAATTATCAGAACGCTGAGCTAGCCAGCGGTGAGCCAGTAAAAATGAGGAATTATAATTCTGCGTACAGTCTGCCGCAGCTAGCAGCCAGACAGAAAGCTGTTCATCTACAGCTAATCTGCTAGAATGCTGCTTGCGTTAAGCCTGCTCCTCCTGCTCCAACCGAGCGCCGGCGATCTGAGCTGCCCAAAGTGCGACTGTCAACCGTCCAACCACAACTACCCAACCGCCGCAGAGGCAGAAGCCTGCTGGAGCCAGTGCGCCGGAGCCCGTAAGCCGTTCAATGAGCTGGGAAAGAAGGCCCTGAAGCTGGAGAAAGCTCTCCTGATGCCGGTCTACATCATGACGGAGGCCCTTCGCATCAACTTCTTCCTGCGGAGCGCGTCAACGCTTTTAATCCAGGACAACTGTGAGGCCAAGGCAACCAACAAAGGTATTATGAACCTGGGAGCTATCAGCCTCAACTGCAGCGGGTGCGCTGTAAAGGGAGCCTGTGGAAAGAAGTGCAAATGCGACATCGTCCAGGGCGCCAACTGCAGCGACAGACAAATCTTCTACCATCGCTATCGAGACGCCATTCGTATGATATTTGGGGCAGAATTTTTATCCAATGGAACATACTCCATGGCTGAAACAGCCGACAGCTTTGACTGTTCCGCTTCAAAATTTCAACCGCAGAATTTTAAAAGAGAAACAGCTTTCTATTGCGACGGTTTAGAATTAGAAAAGCGTACTGAATTAGGTGAAAAAGGGCTCAGAGATTTTTTAAAAAAAATAGACACCATGAAGTCAATGATCAGTAACTATTCAATAAGTATATTAATTTGGTATGATGTTTTTAATTCCTATTTTGAAAACTTAAAAACTGAAAATAACGTAAGTATTACATACAATAAAAAGTATCACATACCTTTGCTTCCACCGGTTATCGACATATTGCCACAAAAGAAAGAATTTCATGATTTTTTATCAACAATAAAAAAAATATTGCAGCGTTTAAAAGAAAAAATTCTACAAAATGAGCAAATACCAAAGACACAACAATGGACAAAAAAGGATTGCTATAATGAAATCGAATGTTTGGCAACTTTGGTAGACAAGTTGGTTTTAATAGTGAAGGCATCATTTAATTGTTTAGACTTTGACGTCTTTTCAAGCTATACATCGATGCATCGTATTGACTATTTGCAGATAGATATTAAAAGATTTCAGTGCAAACAAAAGCAAAGAAAGTATGAATACCGAGACAAAGTTATTTCGTGGAAACTGCAAATTGAAAGCAATTGCCTAAAGTGGCTAAATGACACAAAAAACTCCAAAGAGATGCGATTTTTGTGATCAAAGAGATGCAGCGAACATTTTTGAACAGTAAATTCAAATATAGTACCGTACAAGCCCTTTTCATCCCACATGTCATTTTGCGTGTCTGCAGCTCCATAACTGCAGAGGCATAAATAGCCCAGTAGACAAAGCCATAAAGCCATAATAGCCATAAATAGAATGCAATGAGAAAATTAGGGCCGTAAGGGTTTATTAGAGATTGAAACAAACAACAAACCAACTAATAATTAATGTGTAGATTAGAATGTGATTAGTGAATGGATGCCTGTTGGTAGAGTCGTTGAAAGAGACCTAAATCTTTCAGGCACCAATAAGAATCAGAACCTAAATCAGAACGTTGAATCAGAACCTAAATCATTCAGGCACCAATAAGCTTGTGCTTTGGCTGTGATAGCTTGTGCTTGCTGAGCCTGGCTTCCTTGGCCATTCAACTGCTCGCTGAGCCTGGCTGCTGCCCTGGGCTGGGCCGACGAGCAGAGACTGGAAGAAGGGCAGGCAGTTGCAGGAATTGGCGCTCAGCGCCACCCAACGTCCTCCTCTCCACCGCCTTTATCTGGACAGCTCAACAACGGCCCCTTCTGGGAGGCATCGTGAACCAAGCCTCCCCCTAGGCTCGCAGCAAGTTCCCGCAGCATCGATGGAGCGGGTTTTCATACCCCCAGCCGTGCAAATACTAGGTCGACTCTCGGTCACCCTCCTGGAGGACTGTACCAGCCAAGCCCTAGGTTGTTCCCTCCTGCCTCCACCCACCTCGCCCCTCATCCACCAAATGCTCAGTCGGGTGGGAGTTCCTGCCCCCACTCCACTTGACACAAGGGGGATATAAAATTTATGGTTCGGGGGAGGGGGGGGGAGCTTCAGGGGCCCCAGTTGCAGCTGAGGGATGTGTGGGGTGGAGATCCGCTGCTCTGAAGGCGCCTCGCTCTGGGCCAACGCCGAGCTGCTGCGGCTTTGCTCCGAGTTCTTCGCGACCAAGTTCCGCGTCTGCGAAAGGAGGATCAAACTTTATTTTTGGCGGACGAGAGAGCGTGGAGGCCTGCGGGACATTAGAATATTTGTCAATGAAGAAGATGCTTGCAAGAGCCGGTGAACTTGGAGCTCTTCGACATCAGTCTGGTGCGCGGGCTGTGGCATATTTTGGGCCAGGGTTTGTTGGGCTGAAATCACAACTAAATGGACCATAGCTATGGCCCAATCATAATTCCCAACTCGGTTCTTCAATTTTTGGTAAGTGGAATACCCCCTCTAAATCCTCTCGCAAACTGCCCACCTGCCTCTCGCCCACAGTTTCGGGCAGGGCGCCAGAGCTTCTCTGGCTTCTCCGCATGGACTTTGGAGCCTCCACACCCATGCCGCCCTCCGTCCGGCCTACAAGGTTCTGACTGTGCAGTTCTGACCGTGCCCCGTGCAGTTTTCATCATTTACATGGTACGTCCGTGCGTCATACATCTACGCCTGCAATACAAAGGCCAATGTCACCTATTGCGACCGCTGCATCTCCCTGCGGATATATCCGGCATGTGCGCATGGTTTCCAGCTCTTCCCACCTAATAAAACATGCTTGCCCCCTTTAGTGCAGGACGCCATTTTTTTTGGGGGGGGTCTGCTCTGGAGGGAGTGACCGGTTGGTTTTTTTGTTTGGTCTATGTCCGTTGGTTCTGTCTGTGTTTTCTTCTCTAGATTTTGTTTTGATAATGTTTTGCCTTTTAATTCCAGCTGTGTTAAATTTCAAATACATTGATTTATATCACTAAAAAATTTTTATTCATCAGTGTTGCCGTTTTTTTCAAAAATTATACATACATTCACATTACAATACAGGGGTCCCAAAAAATATACATACATTCACATTAGAATATGGTATAAGTCCCGTTATACATAGAATATTATGGGTTATACAATATGGGGTATTGTATTATTGTCTATTATACATTGAGAATAACCATTTTTTTACGCTAAACAGCGAACAGCACAGAGAAGCTGGAGCCTTTGCTGCATCTCTGCAATCTATGCATTGGTTGCATGGCGAACAGCACAGAGAAGCTGGAGCCTTTGCTGCACCTTTGCAATCTATGCATTGGTTGCATGGTGAACAGCACAGAGTAAGCTGGAGCCTTTGCTGCACCTCTGCAATCTATGCATTGGTTGCATGGCGAACAGCACAGAGAAGCTGGAGCCTTTGCTGCACCTCTGCAATCTATGCATTGGTTGCATGGCGAACAGCACAGAGAAGCTGAAGCCTTTGCTGCACCTCTGCAATCTATGCGGCGTAACGCCGAAATGGCGTAACGCCTAAATGGCGTAACGCCGAAATGGCGTAACGCCGAATCGGCGTAACGCCAAATCGGCATAACGCCAACAGCACAGAGAAGCTGGAGCCTTTGCTGCACCTCTGCAATCTATGCATTGGTTGCATGGCGAACAGCACAGAGAAGCTGGAGCCTTTGCTGCACCTCTGCAATCTATGCATTGGTTGCATGGCGAACAGCACAGAGAAGCTGGAGCCTTTGCTGCACCTCTGCAATCTATGCATTGGTTGCATGGCGAACAGCACAGAGAAGCTGGAGCCTTTGCTGCACCTCTGTAATCTATGCATTGGTTGCATGGCGAACAGCACAGAATAAGCTGGAGCCTTTGCTGCACCTCTGCAATCTATGCATTGGTTGCATGGCGAACAGCACAGAGAAGCTGGAGCCTTTGCTGCACCTTTGCAATCTATGCATTGGTTGCATGGCGAACAGCACAGAGAAGCTGAAGCCTTTGCTGCACCTCTACAATCTATGCGGCGTAACGCCGAAATGGCGTAACGCCTAAACGGCGTAACGCCGAAATGGCGTAACGCCATTTCGGCATAACGCCAACAGCACAGAGAAGCTGGAGCCTTTGCTGCACCTCTGCAATCTATGCATTGGTTGCATGGCGAACAGCACAGAGAAGCTGGAGCCTTTGCTGCACCTCTGCAATCTATGCATTGGTTGCATGGCGAACAGCACAGAGAAGCTGGAGCCTTTGCTGCACCTCTGCAATCTATGCATTGGTTGCATGGTGAACAGCACAGAGTAAGCTGGAGCCTTTGCTGCACCTCTGCAATCTATGCATTGGTTGCATGGCGAACAGCACAGAGAAGCTGAAGCCTTTGCTGCACCTCTCAATCTATGCGGCGTACGCGAAATGGCGTAACGCTAAATGGCGCGGAAATGGCGTAACGCCGAATCGGCTTAACGCCAAATCGGGATTACGCAACAGCACAGAGAAGCTGGAGCCTTTGCTGCACCTCTGCAATCTATGCATTGGTTGCATGGCGAACAGCACAGAGAAGCTGGAGCCTTTGCTGCACCTCTGAAATCTATGCATTGGTTGCATGGCGAACAGCACAGAGAAGCTGGAGCCTTTGCTGCACCTCTGCAATCTATGCATTGGTTGCATGGCGAACAGCACAGAGAAGCTGGAGCCTTTGCTGCACCTCTGCAATCTATGCATTGGTTGCATGGTGAACATCACAGAGTAAGCTGGAGCCTTTGCTGCACCTCTGCAATCTATGCATTGGTTGCATGGCGAACAGCACAGAGAAGCTGAAGCCTTTGCTGCACCTCTGCAATCTATGCGGCGTAACGCCGAAATGGCGTAACGCCTAAATGGCGTAACGCCGAAATGGCGTAACGCCGAATCGGCGTAACGCCAAATCGGCATAACGCCAACAGCACAGAGAAGCTGGAGCCTTTGCTGCACCTCTGCAATCTATGCATTGGTTGCATGGCGAACAGCACAGAGAAGCTGGAGCCTTTGCTGCACCTCTGCAATCTATGCATTGGTTGCATGGCGAACAGCACAGAGAAGCTGGAGCCTTTGCTGCACCTCTGCAATCTATGCATTGGTTGCATGGCGAACAGCACAGAGAAGCTGGAGCCTTTGCTGCACCTCTGCAATCTATGCATTGGTTGCATGGCGAACAGTACAGAGAAGCTGGAGCCTTTGCTGCACCTCTGTAATCTATGCATTGGTTGCATGGCGAACAGCACAGAGTAAGCTGGAGCCTTTGCTGCACCTCTGCAATCTATGCATTGGTTGCATGGCGAACAGCACAGAGAAGCTGAAGCCTTTGCTGCACCTCTGCAATCTATGCGGCGTAACGCCGAAATGGCGTAACGCCTAAATGGCGTAACGCCGAAATGGCGTAACGCCGAATCGGCGTAACGCCAAATCGGCGTAACGCCAACAGCACAGAGAAGCTGGAGCCTTTGCTGCACCTCTGCAATCTATGCATTGGTTGCATGGCGAACAGCACAGAGAAGCTGGAGCCTTTGCTGCACCTCTGCAATCTATGCATTGGTTGCATGGCGAACAGCACAGAGAAGCTGGAGCCTTTGCTGCACCTCTGTAATCTATGCATTGGTTGCATGGCGAACAGCACAGAGAAGCTGGAGCCTTTGCTGCACCTCTGCAATCTATGCATTGGTTGCATGGTGAACATCACAGAGTAAGCTGGAGCCTTTGCTGCACCTCTGCAATCTATGCATTGGTTGCATGGCGAACAGCACAGAGAAGCTGAAGCCTTTGCTGCACCTCTGCAATCTATGCGGCGTAACGCCGAAATGGCGTAACGCCTAAATGGCGTAACGCCGAAATGGCGTAACGCCGAATCGGCGTAACGCCAAATCGGCATAACGCCAACAGCACAGAGAAGCTGGAGCCTTTGCTGCACCTCTGCAATCTATGCATTGGTTGCATGGCGAACAGCACAGAGAAGCTGGAGCCTTTGCTGCACCTCTGCAATCTATGCATTGGTTGCATGGCGAACAGCACAGAGAAGCTGGAGCCTTTGCTGCACCTCTGCAATCTATGCATTGGTTGCATGGCGAACAGCACAGAGAAGCTGGAGCCTTTGCTGCACCTCTGCAATCTATGCATTGGTTGCATGGCGAACAGTACAGAGAAGCTGGAGCCTTTGCTGCACCTCTGTAATCTATGCATTGGTTGCATGGCGAACAGCACAGAGTAAGCTGGAGCCTTTGCTGCACCTCTGCAATCTATGCATTGGTTGCATGGCGAACAGCACAGAGAAGCTGAAGCCTTTGCTGCACCTCTGCAATCTATGCGGCGTAACGCCGAAATGGCGTAACGCCTAAATGGCGTAACGCCGAAATGGCGTAACGCCGAATCGGCGTAACGCCAAATCGGCATAACGCCAACAGCACAGAGAAGCTGGAGCCTTTGCTGCACCTCTGCAATCTATGCATTGGTTGCATGGCGAACAGCACAGAGAAGCTGGAGCCTTTGCTGCACCTCTGCAATCTATGCATTGGTTGCATGGCGAACAGCACAGAGAAGCTGGAGCCTTTGCTGCACCTCTGCAATCTATGCATTGGTTGCATGGCGAACAGCACAGAGAAGCTGGAGCCTTTGCTGCACCTCTGCAATCTATGCATTGGTTGCATGGCGAACAGCACAGAGAAGCTGGAGCCTTTGCTGCACCTCTGCAATCTATGCATTGGTTGCATGGCGAACAGCACAGAGTAAGCTGGAGCCTTTGCTGCACCTCTGCAATCTATGCATTGGTTGCATGGCGAACAGCACAGAGAAGCTGAAGCCTTTGCTGCACCTCTGCAATCTATGCGGCGTAACGCCGAAATGGCGTAACGCCTAAATGGCGTAACGCCGAAATGGCGTAACGCCGAATCGGCGTAACGCCAAATCGGCATAACGCCAACAGCACAGAGAAGCTGGAGCCTTTGCTGCACCTCTGCAATCTATGCATTGGTTGCATGGCGAACAGCACAGAGAAGCTGGAGCCTTTGCTGCACCTCTGCAATCTATGCATTGGTTGCATGGCGAACAGCACAGAGAAGCTGGAGCCTTTGCTGCACCTCTGCAATCTATGCATTGGTTGCATGGCGAACAGCACAGAGAAGCTGGAGCCTTTGCTGCACCTCTGCAATCTATGCATTGGTTGCATGGCGAACAGCACAGAGAAGCTGGAGCCTTTGCTGCACCTCTGTAATCTATGCATTGGTTGCATGGCGAACAGCACAGAGTAAGCTGGAGCCTTTGCTGCACCTCTGCAATCTATGCATTGGTTGCATGGCGAACAGCACAGAGAAGCTGAAGCCTTTGCTGCACCTCTGCAATCTATGCGGCGTAACGCCGAAATGGCGTAACGCCTAAATGGCGTAACGCCGAAATGGCGTAACGCCGAATCGGCGTAACGCCAAATCGGCATAACGCCAACAGCACAGAGAAGCTGGAGCCTTTGCTGCACCTCTGCAATCTATGCATTGGTTGCATGGCGAACAGCACAGAGAAGCTGGAGCCTTTGCTGCACCTCTGCAATCTATGCATTGGTTGCATGGCGAACAGCACAGAGAAGCTGGAGCCTTTGCTGCACCTCTGCAATCTATGCATTGGTTGCATGGCGAACAGCACAGAGTAAGCTGGAGCCTTTGCTGCACCTCTGCAATCTATGCATTGGTTGCATGGCGAACAGCACAGAGAAGCTGGAGCCTTTTGCTGCACCTCTGTAATCTATGCATTGGTTGCATGGCGAACAGCACAGAGTAAGCTGGAGCCTTTGCTGCACCTCTGCAATCTATGCATTGGTTGCATGGCGAACAGCACAGAGAAGCTGGAGCCTTTGCTGCACCTTTGCAATCTATGCATTGGTTGCATGGCGAACAGCACAGAGAAGCTGAAGCCTTTGCTGCACCTCTACAATCTATGCGGCGTAACGCCGAAATGGCGTAACGCCTAAACGGCGTAACGCCGAAATGGCGTAACGCCGAATCGGCGTAACGCCAAATCGGCGTAACGCCAAATCGGCGTAACGCCGAATCGGCGTAACGCCATTTCGGCATAACGCCAACAGCACAGAGAAGCTGGAGCCTTTGCTGCACCTCTGCAATCTATGCATTGGTTGCATGGCGAACAGCACAGAGAAGCTGGAGCCTTTGCTGCACCTCTGCAATCTATGCATTGGTTGCATGGCGAACAGCACAGAGAAGCTGGAGCCTTTGCTGCACCTCTGCAATCTATGCATTGGTTGCATGGCGAACAGCACAGAGAAGCTGGAGCCTTTGCTGCACCTCTGCAATCTATGCATTGGTTGCATGGCGAACAGCACAGAGTAAGCTGGAGCCTTTGCTGCACCTCTGCAATCTATGCATTGGTTGCATGGCGAACAGCACAGAGAAGCTGGAGCCTTTGCTGCACCTCTGTAATCTATGCATTGGTTGCATGGCGAACAGCACAGAGTAAGCTGGAGCCTTTGCTGCACCTCTGCAATCTATGCATTGGTTGCATGGCGAACAGCACAGAGAAGCTGGAGCCTTTGCTGCACCTTTGCAATCTATGCATTGGTTGCATGGCGAACAGCACAGAGAAGCTGAAGCCTTTGCTGCACCTCTACAATCTATGCGGCGTAACGCCGAGGGAGAAATGGCGTAACGCCTAAACGGCGTAACGCCGAAATGGCGTAACGCCGAATCGGCGTAACGCCAAATCGGCGTAACGCCAAATCGGCGTAACGCCGAATCGGCGTAACGCCATTTCGGCATAACGCCAACAGCACAGAGAAGCTGGAGCCTTTGCTGCACCTCTGCAATCTATGCATTGGTTGCATGGCGAACAGCACAGAGAAGCTGGAGCCTTTGCTGCACCTCTGCAATCTATGCATTGGTTGCATGGCGAACAGCACAGAGAAGCTGGAGCCTTTGCTGCACCTCTGCAATCTATGCATTGGTTGCATGGCGAACAGCACAGAGAAGCTGGAGCCTTTGCTGCACCTCTGCAATCTATGCATTGGTTGCATGGCGAACAGCACAGAGTAAGCTGGAGCCTTTGCTGCACCTCTGCAATCTATGCATTGGTTGCATGGCGAACAGCACAGAGAAGCTGGAGCCTTTGCTGCACCTCTGTAATCTATGCATTGGTTGCATGGCGAACAGCACAGAGTAAGCTGGAGCCTTTGCTGCACCTCTGCAATCTATGCATTGGTTGCATGGCGAACAGCACAGAGAAGCTGGAGCCTTTGCTGCACCTTTGCAATCTATGCATTGGTTGCATGGCGAACAGCACAGAGAAGCTGAAGCCTTTGCTGCACCTCTACAATCTATGCGGCGTAACGCCGAAATGGCGTAACGCCTAAACGGCGTAACGCCGAAAGGGGGAAATGGCGTAACGCCGAATCGGCGTAACGCCAAATCGGCGTAACGCCAAATCGGCGTAACGCCGAATCGGCGTAACGCCATTTCGGCATAACGCCAACAGCACAGAGAAGCTGGAGCCTTTGCTGCACCTCTGCAATCTATGCATTGGTTGCATGGCGAACAGCACAGAGAAGCTGGAGCCTTTGCTGCACCTCTGCAATCTATGCATTGGTTGCATGGCGAACAGCACAGAGAAGCTGGAGCCTTTGCTGCACCTCTGCAATCTATGCATTGGTTGCATGGCGAACAGCACAGAGAAGCTGGAGCCTTTGCTGCACCTCTGCAATCTATGCATTGGTTGCATGGCGAACAGCACAGAGTAAGCTGGAGCCTTTGCTGCACCTCTGCAATCTATGCATTGGTTGCATGGCGAACAGCACAGAGAAGCTGGAGCCTTTGCTGCACCTCTGTAATCTATGCATTGGTTGCATGGCGAACAGCACAGAGTAAGCTGGAGCCTTTGCTGCACCTCTGCAATCTATGCATTGGTTGCATGGCGAACAGCACAGAGAAGCTGGAGCCTTTGCTGCACCTTTGCAATCTATGCATTGGTTGCATGGCGAACAGCACAGAGAAGCTGAAGCCTTTGCTGCACCTCTACAATCTATGCGGCGTAACGCCGAAATGGCGTAACGCCTAAACGGCGTAACGCCTAAACGGCGTAACGCCGAAATGGCGTAACGCCGAATCGGCGTAACGCCAAATCGGCGTAACGCCAAATCGGCGTAACGCCGAATCGGCGTAACGCCATTTCGGCATAACGCCAACAGCACAGAGAAGCTGGAGCCTTTGCTGCACCTCTGCAATCTATGCATTGGTTGCATGGCGAACAGCACAGAGAAGCTGGAGCCTTTGCTGCACCTCTGCAATCTATGCATTGGTTGCATGGCGAACAGCACAGAGAAGCTGGAGCCTTTGCTGCACCTCTGCAATCTATGCATTGGTTGCATGGCGAACAGCACAGAGAAGCTGGAGCCTTTGCTGCACCTCTGCAATCTATGCATTGGTTGCATGGCGAACAGCACAGAGTAAGCTGGAGCCTTTGCTGCACCTCTGCAATCTATGCATTGGTTGCATGGCGAACAGCACAGAGAAGCTGGAGCCTTTGCTGCACCTCTGTAATCTATGCATTGGTTGCATGGCGAACAGCACAGAGTAAGCTGGAGCCTTTGCTGCACCTCTGCAATCTATGCATTGGTTGCATGGCGAACAGCACAGAGAAGCTGGAGCCTTTGCTGCACCTTTGCAATCTATGCATTGGTTGCATGGCGAACAGCACAGAGAAGCTGAAGCCTTTGCTGCACCTCTACAATCTATGCGGCGTAACGCCGAAATGGCGTAACGCCTAAACGGCGTAACGCCTAAACGGCGTAACGCCGAAATGGCGTAACGCCGAATCGGCGTAACGCCAAATCGGCGTAACGCCAAATCGGCGTAACGCCGAATCGGCGTAACGCCATTTCGGCATAACGCCAACAGCACAGAGAAGCTGGAGCCTTTGCTGCACCTCTGCAATCTATGCATTGGTTGCATGGCGAACAGCACAGAGAAGCTGGAGCCTTTGCTGCACCTCTGCAATCTATGCATTGGTTGCATGGCGAACAGCACAGAGAAGCTGGAGCCTTTGCTGCACCTCTGCAATCTATGCATTGGTTGCATGGCGAACAGCACAGAGAAGCTGGAGCCTTTGCTGCACCTCTGCAATCTATGCATTGGTTGCATGGCGAACAGCACAGAGTAAGCTGGAGCCTTTGCTGCACCTCTGCAATCTATGCATTGGTTGCATGGCGAACAGCACAGAGAAGCTGGAGCCTTTGCTGCACCTCTGTAATCTATGCATTGGTTGCATGGCGAACAGCACAGAGTAAGCTGGAGCCTTTGCTGCACCTCTGCAATCTATGCATTGGTTGCATGGCGAACAGCACAGAGAAGCTGGAGCCTTTGCTGCACCTTTGCAATCTATGCATTGGTTGCATGGCGAACAGCACAGAGAAGCTGAAGCCTTTGCTGCACCTCTACAATCTATGCGGCGTAACGCCGAAATGGCGTAACGCCTAAACGGCGTAACGCCGAAATGGCGTAACGCCGAATCGGCGTAACGCCAAATCGGCGTAACGCCAAATCGGCGTAACGCCGAATCGGCGTAACGCCGAATCGGCGTAACGCCATTTCGGCATAACGCCAACAGCACAGAGAAGCTGGAGCCTTTGCTGCACCTCTGCAATCTATGCATTGGTTGCATGGCGAACAGCACAGAGAAGCTGGAGCCTTTGCTGCACCTCTGCAATCTATGCATTGGTTGCATGGCGAACAGCACAGAGAAGCTGGAGCCTTTGCTGCACCTCTGCAATCTATGCATTGGTTGCATGGCGAACAGCACAGAGAAGCTGGAGCCTTTGCTGCACCTCTGCAATCTATGCATTGGTTGCATGGCGAACAGCACAGAGAAGCTGAAGCCTTTGCTGAACCTCTGCAATCTATGCATTGGTTGCATGGCAAAATCCCACAATGCAAACTGGAGCATAGACATCCCATAACTATCCCATATCAAGCCAAGTTATGCCATAACAGGCCCAGTTATGGCATAACTATGGCATATCTTGGCCCCTCAAAAATTATACATACATTCACATTAGAATCGGCCAATTATACAATACTATACATTATATGGATTCTATAAGATTCTGTAATGTACACATTATGGCATAAAAAAACGGCAACACTGGGGGGGCGGCGCAGCAAAAGTATTTTGTTTTCTTTTTCTGTTTTTTCCCAAAAAAGTAGTTTTTTTTTCGATCGGCCCCCGCCCCCCCCCCCCCCCTCATCCCTTTATTAGCTTGAGTTTTCTTGAAAAAAAAAAATTTTTCAAAATCCCCTGAGAGTTCCCCCCCTCCCCGCGTTTCCAGAAATATATATATATATATATATATATATATAATATATATATCTGGTACCATCGGCTAGACTTAATTGAATCTCTTTTCTCCCAAAAATTCGATTGCCCCGAGTTCAAAGTCTAAGAAATACATCTACTACTAGTGGAATCAGCTTCTAAGACATTTGCATTTTGTTTTAGCGCGCAGTTCAGAGGCTCTTTCCATTGCGCGCACAAACAAAATGCAGGTGGCTCAGCAGATTCCACTAGTAGTAGATGTATTTCTTAGACTTTGAACTCGGGGTAATCGAATTTATGGGAGAAAAGAGATTCAATTTAGGCTTGCCGATGGTACCAGATATTTCTCCCACTTTTTATACATACAACAAAAAATATTTGCAATGAGGAGGATTCGAACCCAGCCCTCACAGATCCAGACCAGGCGAACAAACCACTTGACCATACACCCGCATGCTTTGTTTATCCAATTGGACTATATTAATTAAATACACTTATGTCTTCCCTGACCCGTTACTGTTGGCCAATTGAATACCTACTATCGTCCATTGAATAGATGCGGAGGAGGAGAAGAAGGAGAAGGAGTTCGGACAAATGGTTTTCAGCGATTTTCTCTAGAATTCGGCCGTTTTCTGACGATTCCACGCGAGTTTTGGACAATTTGCAGATGCTCTTTCCAATGCAACAGGAATTAGAACGATTGAAGCTTCCTGTCAGGAGCTAGAGCCTTATCAAAATTAAGATCTAGCAATAACCCCGAAAACGTACACCTAGCTCCGCGGTCAAAAATATCCGGTATGGTCAAAATGGCGGCTCACATCAATTATTCCACTCGAGAGGTTCTTGTCCCCCTCAAGCACTTACCCCCATCATGGCAAACACCCCCCCCCCCTTCCCCCTCATGGCAATTGACCCCCCCCCCTCCTGGGTCGTTAGGCTTAGGCTTAGCCTTGGGCTTAAGAGGCGTTTTTTGATAGGAGCACGAATCGGAGACCCATGGTTTTTTGACCCCCCTTTTTTATGATGGGAATCAAAAGATATATAAGTAAGAAGTAAAATTCATAAATATACTTGGTGTCGAAACTCAATATTCAGGTCAGTACAGCTCTGCACACTTAGACGTTGCAAAATGTGAGTTTTTGGTGATTTTTCTCATGAAACTGAAATTTCAGACTCATTTCCTTACCAAAAGTACTCAAATTGGGTATGGATCTATTCGTCTACATTAGCTGGACACAGGTGTGCCAAAAGCTTTTTGACTTTCAACCCAAAAATTACAGATTTCGTCGGAAAACCTTATTAATGTCATAAAATGAAAGTTTTATGTTTCATGAAAACAGGAGATTTTCTCAAAACTTTTGGTCTAAAATCTGAAAATGGACATCGTCATCGTATTTCCCATGAAATTTTGGCCCAGAAACTGCATTTAGATATGCCATTTAGGTATGAGCCAACAGAGATAATAGCTCAAACATGACGAGAACCAAAAATATGCCCCATGTTATAACATAGGGCAATTTGGCTATTGTAAAATTTTTATGCTAAAAAACTTCCTGCTCTTTAGCTAAACAGTATTTCTCAATTTCCTTTTGTGAGCTAGTCACTCTAAGCCTTAGGCAGGTATTTAGCAAAAAAAATTGCTGGGTTTTAGTTTATGTACATGAAAAATTATCCAAAGTGTGCGGACAGGTCAAGAATTGGCCCTATGCTATAACATGGGGCAAAAGTGACCAAAAATATTTTGGTCTTGAATTTTGATTTCAATGGCCTAAATCGATGCTCTGGCCTTAAATACACCTAAAAATATCATCTTTATGCCCATTATCATTTTATTTTGAAATCTGATCACTTGGAAATGTTCCTCATTTCAGACCAATTTTAACAAAAAATATTGAAGCATTTAATTTCAAAATATACTGAAATTGAGCAAAAATTGATATTTTTAGGTGTATATAAGGCCAGAACATCGATTTAGGCCATTGAAATCAAAATTCAAGACCAAAATATTTTTGGTCACTTTTGCCCCATGTTATAGCATAGGGCCAATTCTTGACCTGTCCACACACTTTGGATAATTTTTCATGTACATAAACTAAAACCCAGCAATTTTTTTTGCTAAATACCTGCCTAAGGCTTAGAGTGACTAGCTCACAAAAGGAAATTGAGAAATACTGTTTAGCTAAAGAGCAGGAAGTTTTTTAGCATAAAAATTTTACAATAGCCAAATTGCCCTATGTTATAACATGGGGCATATTTTTGGTTCTCGTCATGTTTGAGCTATTATCTCTGTTGGCTCATACCTAAATGGCATATCTAAATGCAGTTTCTGGGCCAAAATTTCATGGGAAATACGATGACGATGTCCATTTTCAGATTTTAGACCAAAAGTTTTGAGAAAATCTCCTGTTTTCATGAAACATAAAACTTTCATTTTATGACATTAATAAGGTTTTCCGACGAAATCTGCAATTTTTGGGTTGAAAGTCAAAAAGCTTTTGGCACACCTGTGTCCAGCTAATGTAGACGAATAGATCCATACCCAATTTGAGTACTTTTGGTAAGGAAATGAGTTTGAAATTTCAGTTTCATGAGAAAAATCCCCAAAAACTCACATTTTGCAACGTCTAAGTGTGCAGAGCTGTACTGACCTGAATATTGAGTTTCGACACCAAGTATATTTATGAATTTTACTTCTTACTTATATATCTTTTGATTCCCATCATAAAAAAGGGGGGTCAAAAAACCATGGGTCTCGGCCTTTGGGTCATTCGTGCTCTTCTCACAAAACGCGTCTTAAAGCTTGTAGTCATGAGGGGGATAATTGAAGTCATAGAGGGGGCTATTTATTTCGCCCTTTATTTGGCAACAAACCACTAGTTGACCATTTTGAGATATGTGCTACTTAGTATCTAATGCTGCTAAGCAGAATTCCATTAGGGGGTCCAAACATGCGGGGGCGGGGGGTCGAATCCATAAGGGGGGGGGGGGTAATTACTGCTTACGCGTTGTCTTGATGAGGGCAAACAAACTGCAAAGGGGCCTGGGGTTTGACGTTTGACGGAAGATGCAATAGGAATGGGAAAAATCGTACTCGCTTAACCATTGCAGATCTCTTCCTTCTCTGTCACTCCTATCTAGCTGTCCGCAAGACTTATGACTTAGGGCATAAGATTTTGACAACTGGTAATAATGGGTCGATCACGCTCCATGGTGAATTCCGACCAGGGTGTCGCTACTGAGTTGCAGTTGCAGTACAAACGGATCACCTCACCACACCATTCTGGTCCCGTCTGATAGCAAAATCCGCCACCAGGCTCCAGGAAGGCCGTCGGGTGTGACAACTCCGACACACATGTTGTTTGCATTTGATGCAGAATGGTAACGGAAATATTCACCCCAAATGAAAACTCGATCTCATGCAGGTTTTCTCCAAAATCCACTGCAGGGCATGAACCTTCCAGCAAATGAAGGCACTACAAAAAAATACCCGACTCCATTGGCAAGCCAAAAAGTTAACCTCTTCTCTCAAAATTAGTTGAGCAGATTAATAGTTTTGCGGTAAATCATAATCCGTTTTGTAAACTCCAAAAATCGCCAAAATGCGAATTTTGAGTTTTATCATCTCATACTCTATCAGAAGTCAAAAACATGTCTACTTTTCATAAGAAATATAAAAAAGGGGATAAAAATTTTGAAACTTATTTTTCATTCAAAACGTTCCAAGAAAACGGCGAATAAGTACATGCATACTTCCGCATATACTCAAGTACAAATTTACCTGGTGATATTGACGACAGTATTCGTCGGCTGCCTGACGATGGTTCAAGCTGCAGTAGAGGTTGAAGAGGCGGGGCCTCGTATAGTTGTCGCGAGAGTAGCAGCTGTTCAGCGGGTACCAGCCAACAACCCCGTCAACCATTTTGCGAATTTTCGGATAGAAGACTTTGAGGAGGCCGGAGCTGCAGCGCTGACCCGCCCCTTCCCACCCGCCAGCACAGTCGAACACTTCCGTGCGGCCAAAAACACGCCTCTTTTGCTCCCTGCCCAGGACATAGTCTGCAATGGGCTGCAATTTTTTCCTGCACTAGCCTCCAATTTATCCATTTTTCTGCCCTTTTAAAAGCTCAGGATCACTCAAATTATCTCCAAGCCTCCACCTCAAGGTTTTTACTCCCAATCAAGGAAACTAGCCCCCCTCAAGTTTCTACCCCCTCAAGTTTCTACCCACCCCTCTTGGACACGTTAAAATCAGTGGTCCAATTATCCCCGTTTTTTGATGACTCCAATTATCCCCGCTCATGACTCCAATTATACTCCCTCATAATATTTGACTCCAATTTACCACCCTTCATGACTCCAATTTTCCCTAAGGCCAAAGACCAATGAGAGGGCGATAGTTTCCTTGATTGAGGGGAGGTAGATTGTATGAGAGGGGTAACAACTTGAAGGGGACAAGAACCTCATGAGGGGGGATAATACAAATGAGATAAAGCTCATCTTCAGGAATAGTCCTCAGAAAACGGAGGCCGGAATGTGCGCCTAAAAAACGATCAGATAAAAATTGCTAAACATTTCTTCAGAGTTTGACTCTAATTAGTGCTGAAATTATCATCGAAAAGCAAAGCACAGTTGAAAAACTTCCCCTACTTCTTTTGGCTGTGGTTGTGGCTGGTAGAGTTGTTCTTCTTGGTCTTTCTATAACGTAGCCTAATCAAAAATAAAGAGAAACATGCTGAACTGTTAAAACTAGGACCTGTGGTAGTAGTGGTAGTTGTTGTTGTAGTTTTAGCAGCAGTAATAGGTAGCTTTTTGCAATTACAAATGATACTGTAGATAGGTTGGCACTGTGATACCTCTCCACGCGGAGTGCTTAAACTAAATTCTGCGCCGTGAATTTGGTTTTATTAGTTGTCCGCAGAGGTGAGAAGCAAAATGATTCCGTTCTAAAAAATAAAATAACTTTACCAAGTAAAACAAAAGAATAAATATTTGTTTGATAAATATTACCTCCAATTTATTTAGCCTCTCACCTCTGGTCGTCCGTATCAAAATGTTAATAGATCTTATTTAAAGAGAATGCGCAAGATTTGCTAAAAATGAATTAAAAACCGAATGTTGCAGATAATATCGCTGGGGCGGCTGTCCATTTTCATGGGCTCTCCTAGGCGCAGGGTGGAAACACTGCTCACTCCTGCCGTTCTCGGCTCTATTCGCCGCACCATCCCAACTGCCACTTTTGCTGCTGCCGTACACTGCAGGTTCTTTTCATTGACCCATGGCTTAGGAGACTCAAAAATAAGTTCTGAAAAATCTGTGAAAAATATGTTATTCAAAATATTAGGCAGAAATTTATTTTTATTCTACCCCACACGTGGTACCCACTTTTTTAAAAGAGCTATGGCCTTGTGAAAGGACCCATTCCAACTGACGCTTTTCCTGCTGCCGTACACTGCAGCTCTTTTCATTGACCTATGACTTCAGAAACTAAAATATTAGTTCTAAGAAATCTGTGAAAAATTTGTTATTCAAAATTTTAGGCAGAAATTTATTTCATTTTCACCCCACACGTGGTGCCCTCCTATTTCGAAAAAGTTATGACCTTGTGAGATTTCGAGCTTTGAATTCCGCAAATGCAAAACGTTTCTAAAGCGGGAGCAGTAGAGATTGGCCGTGGCCTGTGCATCGCATGGTCTGCCAAACTTCAGGGCTCTGTCAGAAGCAGTCTTGTCAAAGCAGGCGTCCAACAGGAGGTGCAGTTGCATTCGCCCAACCTTCACCACCATTATCGATTCCACGCCTGACAGCTGCGACACTTCCGCTCAATTGAATCACTGTCTCCTCCAAAAGCTTAACTTTGCCAAAAACAACATTTTTGCATTTGGGCCTTTTATTTTTGGACTTGTTTTTGCCTCTAGCTTGAAAACTTCGCAAGCTTCGAGGATGCACCGCTTTTAACTAAGCCTTTCATAGATGTAGTTTGTTCCGTTCAATGACGGGAGAATAGAAGGCCCCATTATAGAACAATTCTCTTCCCAAGCACTGCATATCAACCGGGAGGGAAGAACCGGATGGCATTGCTGGTGACTGTGGCCCAGCTTAGAACTGCTGTTGGTAGCAGCATTTTTTGCCCTTGTGCACTTTTGAAACTGCAGTGGATAGTGAAGCGTGTGAGCGCAAAGTTGCAAATAAATGAGCTCAGATTTGAACGCGCATTTTGACCAGACTGGCATAGACAGTAATCGTAGATACATCTGGTACCATCCGCAAGCCAAATGTGGGTCTCTTTTCTCCAGAAATTGAAATTGCTCCGAGTAAAAAGTCAAAGAAATACAATTACTACACCACCATTCTGGGTCACTTCCACTCCAAACCTTTCCTTCCAAACTCGTTCTCCTGGCCCAGGCTTTGGCACACAGTGGTAACGACAGTGGCGGAGCGGATATAGGGGGGGGGGGAGGGGGACGTTCCCACCCCCACCACCACCGCCCCCCCCCCCGAACGGATTTCGGAAGGGGGTATTGCCCCCCCTCCCCCAATTTTCAGGAAGGGGAAAAAGGTTAATATAGTACCAATTAACCAATTTATTTGCCCATTTTTGAGTTTTTAGAGCCTAATTTCACATTTTTTCTGCTACGCGAAAAATTTGAAATTGCTTATAGAATTTGCCAACTTTCTTATTGTTTTGCACTTTTTTGCAGTTTGGATTGAAAAATTGAAAAAATTTGGACCAAAATTCCCCGCGAACCAAAATCCTATATCCGCCACTGGTGAACGAGCTCCCTGAACGAATCGATCAGGCCATACTAGTTCCACTTGACTTTAAAACTAAGGTCACTGGCTTAATTCCTTGCTCTTTTTTAAGCGTACTAAATATAGAAATATAGATCATGGTGGAGCAAAATGAGCTGAGCAAAGAATCAACGAAAGTCGAGACGATGTGTGAGTGGGCAAGAACTTAATCTTTATCCCCATCTAGGCTACACCAAGGCCAACTGAATCAGCCAATGCCTCGCTATGATCATCTAGAAGGTTTCCAATCACTACTTCCAGAGGATCACCTTAACCATAACCTCAAACTTTCTTATCTGCCAACATGGATGATGATTTAACTTACTATTGGGCTGGCGCGAGCGGAGCTTTAGCACGAGACGAGCACGATTGTTTCCAACAGTCTAAGTTGGAAGATTTGACTCACAGAAAACAGTTGCAGAAAACAATGGAAGAAAGAACAATTTTTCATTCAGATTGTTCACAATGGCCAATGACGAGTGCGATCTCTTTAAAAACGAGCCATTTCAGTGGTACAGCCATAACCCCACCAGAACGAAATGAAACTAAAAGTAAGATTAAGTGTCTTACTATACTTCTTCGCTAATTCTGATATATGGTTTTAATTTTATACAATATCCCGCTTCGATGTGAAAAATTAATAAATGTCAATTGCAGCCATTCAATTAAACATGAGCGAGCTAAAAGGTTCATCTACGATTTTAAAAAGGAGCCTTCATTTCGTTGGGACATGCCCGTGCTATACTATTTCGATAAAGAATTTGGTTGCACGCTGTCAATGTAACAATTAAGCCAATGGGTTAAGACAATAGTTTTCAGAGCCGTGGGTTAAAAAAATGTTTGACGTAAGTCTACAGGAACTTACGACCTCTGTTCCTTGCCTTTCGTTCAAGCAGATTTATGACAATGCAACGTGCATTCAAAATGAGAACTGTTTTCGAGTCATCAAGCATGCGGCACTGTGTTGGAAAAAATAGCTGACCTGCGACAATTAGCAATGAAGGTGAATGGTCTTGCAGCCCCCTCTTCTTGGTGTGCAGGAGGCGTCCCGGCAAGAGGCAGGCGCAAACAAGCTAAATACCGCGTGATGGATGTTATACCTGCTAGATGTGGGCAAAATAACTATACTATGTACAAAATAGTTTCATTTAAAAATGTTTTGAGATTTCGTTGAAAAATATTATTGCCATTGAAGATGCGCAAAACGTTGCTGCACGAAACTTGTCATCTCTTAGGTTATTGTCAGTCGATTGCCCATCATGCTTGGCATGCAGTTGGTTACAAGGCATGCCTCATACTGTGAAACGTCCCGACAGAGACAACTACATCAAAATTAACTATCAAAATCTTGTACAGTTGTAAATCTTATTTTTTGAACGAGCTTGTTCCAATACGTAAAGGAGGATCACATCACGGCGCTATGCACCACCTATGGACTGCCCTATGACTACAGCAGTATTATGCATTACAGAGATGATAAGGTTTGCTAGTGTACATGAATGCCGCCCTAAAGTTATGTTAATTTTTCAGATGGCCAAGCCTGGGACAAAAGTAATCGAAACGATAGATCCAACTAAGCAGCACCTCATCGCGGAAGAACCTCAACATCTGAGTCAACAGGATATATTAGTGTTAAAGAAAGCTTATTGTGGCAATGAATAGTACTCCCATCCCAGCAAATGTAGTTCTCTGACTTTTAAACCAGGCCGTCTAGTTTTCAGAGAAAAAGATTCGCATTGTGGTGCCAAGAATATATTTTGAAAACTTCAGATTTATGTTATAAACTAAGCATGGTTGGTAAAGTAAAGTTTTCTAGCATTTGCTCGGCTGAAGCAATAAGTCTTCAAATTTAGGCTGACGCCTAGTTTCCCCCCCTAATCAAGTTCCCCCCCCCCATGGAGGGGTACCGGCCAACCAAGGGGGGACCCCCCATGAAAGTTCCCCCCCATGAAGGTTTCCCCCCAAGATTTTACCTACCACACACACCCTGCGCTAACTCGTCCCCTAGTTGATACGGCTCACCAGTGAAACTAGGTGAATATAGGTGAAATTGTGTCTTGGGGGGGGAACTAGGCGTCAAAACTCTTGGAGGGGGAAACTAGTCGTCGATTTCGATTTCGACTATGGGCTGCATTAGCGCAGGGTGTGTGGGTATAGGTACAATCTTGGGGGGGAAACTTTCATGAGGGGGGGAAACTTTCATGGGGGGAACCTCTTGGGGGGGGGGGGGGGAATCTGATGGGCGGGGGAACTAGGTATCAGCCCAAATTTAAGTATTCGCACAAGTCTTCCCCCGTTTTTTAATATCTGGTACCATCAGCAAACCAAACGTGGGTTTCTTCTCCAGAAACTGAAATTGCCCCTAGTAACAAATCCATTCCAGGTATTTGCCGCAAAATGCCCATTTTTAAAGTTGTATCACTAAACTAAACTAAACACATTCTATCTACGACTTAACATCTACGACTTAGCCTAAGCCTAATCAGTTCTCAGTAGATCACAATGTCAGCTAACCATGCAGTCTGGCATAATGCACAGTGTAAGAAGCAAGAAGACAAAGCTCTGCCAAGCTAAAACGATGATTTCTGAAGGCGTGTAAGAAACTGGTAGTCATATTAAGGCAAATCTCTCTTCTGCAGGCATTTGAAAGCGTGTGAAGGGCTTCATGCGGCCGGACTGGAGGTATTCGGCCATGTGCGGCAGGGCCTCCATCTCCTTCTGTCGATTTCTCTTCCCCTTTTGGGATTGCTGGGAGGGGAGAGGAGTTTTGGAGGCACAACCTTCCACGCGATGATAGCTGGAAAATCTGCCACGGCCGTCGCGTACTGCTCCGCGGCCAAAGCCTCCATCAGATACAGGTCCCAGAAAACGCCAAAGTCCGCATAGGTCGGCCGACTTCCTCCACTCGCCACCCATTTTTCTGGACAAATAAATCCAGCATTCAATCTCCCTTTTTCAAGCCTTGATGCTATTTACCGGTGGGGGTGGGGGAACGAAGTCTTCGCACTTTTTAAATATATTTCTTATGCTAAAATTGGCGAAGACTTCGTTCCCCTCCCCCCGGTATAGCTTTCGGTTTCTAAACAGTAAATTCAATTCTCTATGTTCATATCAATCGCTGCTTGGGGCAGAGAAAGTGCGTTTGGCTTAGAGATGCCTTAAAGTGAAGCGAACTGGTAACGGCGAGGGTGCGGTTGATATATTTCAAGAACTTGGGCAGTCGCTCGGTGAAAAATGTCTCTCAAAAGCGGATGTGTTGGCTGGGAGGTGTGACAATATGTGAGCAGACCTTTCTTCTCATCGTCGCCCCCCATGAAGGCTTTGATGAAATCCCC
The DNA here is from genome assembly GCA_030248095.1 of Ptycholaimellus sp. GST1_10. Taxonomy (NCBI): domain Eukaryota; kingdom Metazoa; phylum Nematoda; class Chromadorea; order Chromadorida; family Chromadoridae; genus Ptycholaimellus; species Ptycholaimellus sp. GST1_10. Next base: position 152,496 of record JASANA010005651.1, on the reverse strand, counting down.
AAAGGCGTCCATCATGGTGAGGTTGACCTGCTCCGCTCGACTCTCCTCCAGCGCATTCTTTGGCGCGAAGCCCAACGACGACCCCAGCGTCCTACAATCCCCCATTCCCATCTCCTCCCATCCAGCTATCGAAGCCCCCCTCTTTCCTTGCTTCACATTCCCTTGGAACTCCAAAGAGGCAAAAGGCAGGGCAGGGCAATACTTCATGGCCGGGTGAGTCTGGTAGATCTTGGCGCCGCCCGGCCGCTCCAGGATGGGCACTGCGAAGTAGGGCCAGCCTTCGCCGTCCGGCTTCGTCAACGCCTGCAAGGCTGCTTTCCTCCGGCTCTGGCCTTGAAAGGTGCTTTGTCATAACTGGAACCTGGAACACTTGGAAGTGTTCAAAGTGTTCCAAGTGTTCCAGGTTCCAATTGTGACAAATAGGGGCCTGGAAAGCCAGTGCGTACCCTGAGTGTCTCCGTGTCGCTGACCTCCTCGAATCTGGTGCCAGCAGCGGCAAAGATGAGGCGCAGAAACTCACCCCGCCCCGCCACGGGATAGTAGTAGAGCTTGTAGGCCATGCGGCTGTTCTGTAGTAAGAAGAGCTGTAGTAGCTGACGGAAAAGGGAGGGATCTGCAGGTAGTCGGAGGAGGGTAGGTTCAGTTGCTCTGGGCAACGCTGTTTGCATTTCCCCCTGCACCATTTTCCCCCACCCCTAGGCCCCTTTTGCTGCCCTTGTTCTTGGAAAAAGAACCTTTCAGCGTCCCTGCACGTCAAAGCCCCTTTCAGCCAGGAACCGGTTGGTCTGATTTTCCCAAACTATTCAAAAAAAGTTTGATTTTACTTACACACTCAATTCCGCTGAAATAGCTATATCTGGTACCATCGGCAAGTCAAATGTGGCTCTCTTTTCTCCAAAAATTGAAATTGCCCAGAGAAAAAAGTCTAAGAAATACATCTACTACCAATGATGGCTAATGGGAAAAGTAGGGCCTTACTTGCAAAGATAAGACACCCGTTATTCCGAAAAATTGAATCTTAAACATATGCGCATCTTTTACGTATAACGGTAATTTTATTTATACGTTGCGCACCGCATTTTTTTGAGACAATTGGAGTAAGATAAAAGGAATAAAAAATTTGTCGCACGAGCGGGACAAACTCCTCGTTGCCGCTGAGTGGGAGGACGGAGCATTTGATGGGTGGTAGTGTCAGGTACTGCGAAAACTGCAACTGCATTCAGGAGAAATGGCTCTTGGCTAACGTTACGCTGCTCATCATTCTCCCGCACCTGGAAGTTGTGTTCTAACACTGCGTACATCACCCGCCCAATCACGTACGATGGCTCGATCACCGACGGCACCATCTTCAACAACTCTCTTATCTTCTCTTTGCACATTCATCTTTTCATTTCAAACCCCCACTCTATCAAGACCTCCCATCCCACTCATCGGAGGTTTCGTTTTGTCACAGCTCCAAGAACTATTGCAACTCTTTGCAAAATATTGTTTTAGTTGCAGCTTTGAGAAAGATCTGTCCATTTAACCATTTTACTGAAATATTAATGACCAATACACCTCCATGGTTGCAGCAATAGGGTAAACGGGTGGAAGGCCGAAAAGGAAAATGGATGCACCTCTTCGACGTGAAGTGTCTTGTCGTAGTCTTGACCTCGACAAGTTCAGGGGTTGGGCGAAGCTGGACGCCCTCCTCCTCTATGGAGACGGCGCCCTCCGCCTCCAGCTGGGCCTTGAAGGCGCCCACGGCCGCCTCGTCCAAGCGCTGGCAGTAGGCGGTCACCAGTAGGGCCTCCTTCTTGAACGCCTTCCCCATCACCGCCTTCCCGGGCACCACCCCAAATGTACCCTTTTTTGCTCAACGTACTAAGAAACAAACCTTGACTCTGTCTCACCATCGAAAGGAAAACTGACATTCGCAAAGGCCTATTTTTTACGAAACCTTAGACATACGGCCTGGGTGTTCAACAGATGCCATTTTGACGAATTTTGACATTTTAACAAATGCTGGCAAATGTGAAGATAACATGCAAGGCTGCTAAATGCACCTCGGTTACTCTGATGGTCTTTGGCTGGGGCAGCTTTCGTTCAGCGGCTTGGTGTGCTGGGAGAGGTCGAAGCAGGCACGGTCGGCGTTGCCCACGCACTCCACCCAGCCGTAGCTGGTCAGACACTCCGCGTCCCAGCAGTCCTTCGTGTAGTGCGCCATCTCGTTGGACATGTGCTGTCGGAAGCGCAGTCGCTGTCTGTCCACGCCCACCTGCCATTTCTCTGCATGCCTTGAGCATCACACAGGAGTCAAGGCCATCATAAAGCGGAGTTGGATTCCCAAATGAATGGCCCTGAAATGCTCAAACTTCTATTTTAAATCGCCATCCTCAGCTTCTTTTTCTGCTTCCAATTTAAATTGAGCCCCTTAATCCTAATTGATCGAAATGTAAAAAGTGAGACCTTGACAAGAAATTGCTGGCAGCTGACGAGGTAGTAGCCGAGAGTCTCGTTGTTGACGAGGCCGGAGGCGACGGCCTCTCCGATCGGCTACGTTTTTGGCAAATGTGACGTCAAAATTGGCCTATCTGGTCACTAGTAGCCATAATGAGCATTTTAAGGTTGAACCAGATTCAAAATCAAAAATGGCGAAGCGCGAGCGTAGCGAAGTGTCAGCGCCCAGGCCCTTTTTTCGACCCGGATATCATTCCCTTCGCATCTCCTCCACGTATGGGTGCATGTATTCAAATCGCTTCCGGGTTAAAGCCTGCGCAGATATTATGTAAGTCTTATCCTGAAAGTTGGAGAAGGCGCACCAGTGGTGTAGTGGTTAGATTGGCTGACCATATGAAAACTAAAATGAAGACTAAAATGCTACAGCATGAGAATCCTATGAATTTGCGATCATCAAGAAGAAATGGACAATGTGTAACACAATCGTAATTTATTTTTATGTGAATTGTGATAAATTTTAAAATGTTTATTTGAATGGCTTGATCCATCTAAAAACTCCAGTGCTCATTCATAAGCAGGCGGCAATTTTGGCACAAAGGGCATAAAATTTTTAGAAAAATTAATAAAAAGTAAATAACGAATGAAAAAGTAAAAGTTGTCAGGTTCAGTCGCTAAAGTATATATTTTACGTTTTGAATGATCAAAGTTGAGGAAATAACTGGTAACATTGGCTAAGCAAAATCGAAGCTCTTTTCTCCTTTTAAATTCAACTATCTTGAGTAAAAAGACAAAGAAATACATCAGAGACTAATGGAATCTGCTTCGATATTTGCATTTTGTTTTGACGCGCTCTGAAAAGAGATCTGGAACTGCACGCCAAAACAAAATGCAATTGTCAAAGAAGCAGATTCCATTAGTCTCTGATTTATTTCTTTGTCTTTTTACTCAGGATAGTTGAATTTAAAAGGAGAAAAGAGCTTCGATTTCGCTTTGGCGATGGTACCAGTTATTGCGCGGCCGAAGGCCGCCTGCCGCGGAGGGTAGGGCAGTCAGAGCTCCGGAGGCCGGAGGGCATGGGTGCGGAGGCCCCGGAGCGTAGCCTAGCATACGAAGTATGCTAGGCGAAGCGTAGGGGCCGTAGCACCCGTGCCCGGAGGCCGGAGGAGCTCTGGCGCCCTGCCCGAAGCGGCGGGCGGCCAAGGCCAGCTTAACCAGTTACCCCATTTTTGCGTCCGTCTGTCCGCATATATATATATGTGTCATTCCGGGGCCCGGCCTCCGCGGTTTTTCAACCAAATTGGCTGATTTTTTGCATGAAGGTCCGCCTGGGTGGTATCTCCAGGCCATTTTTTGCGCTTGACGTAATTTTTCGACTTTCGCCCAAAACTCAATTTTTTGATGTTTCAAAACACTAAAAATCGTAAATCACTGGTTTTTCCATGAAAGTGGCTGAAATTTTGCATGAGAGTCCGCCTTGGTGATGCCTTGGCACCACAATTAGGGCTTTGCGAAATTTTTTGATTTTTACCCAAAACTCAATTTTTTGATGTTTCAAAATACGAAAAATCGTAAATCACTGGTTTTTCAATGAATTTTGTTGAATTTTGGCAGGTACGTCCGTCTAAGTAATATCTTGAAGCTGGCCAGACGAAATTTTGAAATATTTATTATTTATTGATTTATAGTCAAAAACCCAAAATCTTGATGTTTCAAAAATTTGAACATTCATAAGTCCATGGTTTTTCAATGAAATTAGCTGATTTTTGGTATGTACGTCCGTGAAAGTAATATCTTAAAGCTGGCAAAATGAATTTTTGAAATAATTAGTATTTCTTGATTTAAGAAGAAGCCAAAATCTTGATGTTTCAAAAATCGAAACATGTATAATTCACTGAAATCTGTTGAATTTTGGTATGCATTTTCATCTAGGTGGTGTCTTGAGGTGAGGCCGCGCATCTTGGCAACCGCCGAGAATACCTTGTTCAAATTAATGCTTGTGTGTCTGTGCGTGTTGTCATCATTGTGTGCCTTTTTTCCTGTCACTTTTCCAAAGATGACTGGCCAAAACTGCCTGGCTTGTGGCTTTCTCCACTCATCAAACTCTGAACAAATTCAGCATCGCCTACGATTCCACCACGGAAGCAGGCCCCTGCTTTGGTCCTGCACTGATTACCGGTTCACAGGCCAGGATTTGGCTGCCCTTCTCAGCCACATTCTCATGCAAGGCCATTCTCTGGCAAAACTTGGGTTATTTTAAGCGCGCTATTCCGCTCAAAATCCATGTCCCACTGAACTCAGTCCAGGTTACCTTACGAGGGAAGGAGAAAGGACATGGTGCATGCCGAGTCAAGCTTTTCGACGAATATGGAAACAAATACAACGACAGAGGAACGAGCAATTTTGTCGAAACAAACAGAGCAGCAAACTTGTCCAGCTTCGAAGGAATCAGGCACTGATATTGCTGAGCCTGAGGAAGGCAGCGACGTTCTAAACTCGTCAAGCTGCGTGAAATGTTCCAAGACAGTAGGCTGGGGCAAGGGGAAAGGATCGACTGCACTGCTGCGTCACGTCGTTTCATGCCTTCAAATCAAACCGTACACCTGCTCACTTTGCAGCCTTCCCTTTGGACAGCGCCATCATTTACTTTCGCACATCAAGAAGCGCTGCCCTTCAGCTGCTGTTCTAATCCTCGACAAGTTTTCATGCCTCTCCCTTGCCATTGGCTTTTGCTGCAAGTTTGATTCGTTTTCAGGGAGCGGACTGAGATCTCTATTCATATTGGATTCCAGCGACTGTTCCCTAATGATACCGTTTCATGGAAAGGGCTAATCTAGCAGCTAACTGATTGGCAGCTATTCGTTTTTTCAATGATTAAAATTGATGCCGATTGACGCATCACAAGGAATTGGTTACAAGGACAAGGAGAAAATAACACCTTCCTTTCCGCATTTTTATCCAACATCATTGTTGAGTGAAGAAAACCACAGGTAGCTTTCTGAAACTTGATTATGATGCAAAGATGCTATTCTGAGTGCTGAGCGAGATTCTGTTAGCTCGTTTCATTTAACAGCTTTAGCTAATTTACTATTTTCTATTTTTTCTTCCGTAAACAATGGGAAAGACAGAAAGGGTGCTCTGTAAAAGGAAGAGGTGGCAGTTCAAGTATCCCTTAGCATAGATCACAGTCCATCGGCCTCAAGAAGGATCTCAACAGAAGCAGGAAAAGTCCCGCGCCCGGCCCCAGCTTCCACGGTTGTCAGGCGCCTCCAGTACCTCGCCGCCTGCCCCGGCCAGAGAGACTGCAGCCCCTCGCCTCCCCAAGCCACCAAAACGAAGCGGTGACTGCAACGTAAGCCTCTTTGCTGAATTTTGGTTAAATTTTTTCTAACACAACGTCATAGAAAATGTCATTTTCAATGTGTCAGCTGTGGTCCCTATGATGCCATCCTCTTTGTCGCCAACACCCTTTTCCTTTTCTACATTTGCTGCACTGGTTCTGCCTTCAATGTCTCCCTCTCCAACAACCCATTCCCCATCTTTCCCATCCTCGTCGCTGATGCTCCCGCCCATTTTCAACTGTCCAGCCACTCGCCTTCCTTCCAAGCCGCTCTATTTTCCTACGCCTCGCCTCTCAGACACCCCTCCTCCACGCCCTTTTTGACGCACCCCCTACGTGAGTCTGGACTACCTCCTCCGCCCTCCCCAAAACAATCCCTCCTACAAAAGCCCCTGTCCCAGCCCATTCGGCTCAGTCCATGGAAATCGCCTTGTTGTTCAGCCTTGGAGAAGAGCTTTGATTGATAAACTCCGGTCAGCAGCCGCTGAAGGTCCCTCAGCATTGTAGCAAAGGCGCGGGCGGTGGTAGAATCCAATTCTTCCACTACATGGTGCCCAGAGTGAGGCTTCTTAGATGCGTGTTGCACCCGCCTCCACTCCCCTTCCCCGTTCCTCTTTCACCTTCGCGCACCTGAAGGCAGTACGCTGCCGCCTCTCTCTCTAGATCGGATCCTCATCTTCTTCTCCTCCATCAACCTGGTGGACTGCTGGGAGTAGTCCACTGGCCAGCTGAATGACTCACAAGGCGTGAGTGGTGATCGAGCACTGGGGTTGAGGTTGGTAAGCCAAAGCTGTTGGGTGGGACCCAGGGGCATGCGGGAGTCCAGAAGACCCTTTCTAAGGCATCCTCCTGCCAGGGCAGATTTGACTTGTCCAAAATCACAACGGCTCCTGCAGCCTACACAGTGAGCGCATACACTGCTGTGTAGGGGCAGCCAAGTCAGGGGGCAGGCATTTGAGACTGCGCCGGTGGCAATAATGGTGTGCGCTGGGACTGGCGTGCGTGGCCCTTGTATAGTTCCTCTCTAGTGTGTACATTTTGCGTTTGAACCCAGAAGGCAGTACGCTGCCACCTTTCTCTATCGCCAAGCTTTGCTAAGCTGAGTGCCAGATGCCAGTGAGAAGAACAACAGGCCTACAGGCATGAACAAGAGCAGAAGCGCCTAAGAGCAGAGCAACAGGCACAGCAAAGGGCGCAAAGAAGAGCAGCTCAAAGGCCAAGTTTGCGGGAAGAGGAGATTGCTGCAGCAGCATCTCCTGACACCAGCCTGGAGCATGAGGCCCCGCAGCCGGAGCCAGAGCCACCCCAGCTACCGCAGCCAGTTGCAGACCCCGAGCAGGTTGACGCCAAGGCCCAGCAGGTGGACGAAGCCGCTGCAGACGCCCTCCGCCAAGCCCACGAACACCGGGAACTCGCCGCCCAGCAGCGCCTCCTCAACCAGCGCGAAGCCGCCGAGGACGAGCGCCTACAAGAGCTCCAGGAGTGAGAGCGCCACAACCAGCACCAGCTTGCCCTCATCGAGCGGCGCCGCCAGCAGCTAACCAACAAGGAGAACGCCCTCAATGCCCACCTCGCCAAGGAGCAGCGCATCCGCGAGGAGCTAGAAGAGGTCCAGCAGCAGTTGGACCAGCGAGACTGGGAGCAGCAGGCAGTGGCCGAGCAGCAAGCCGAAGCCGCCGCCAAGGCCAAGCTCCGCGCCCAGTTCCGCCAGCTCCACCAGGAGGTCAAAGCCATCGAAGGTCAGCTTCCTCCTCCCCAGCTCCCGGCCACCATTGACAAGCAACACCTCCCACCCGAAGCCGCGCCGCCTCCGCCTCCAGTTCTTCCCCCTCAACTGTTGCAGGCACCCGAGATGGAGAACAATGGAGACAACGCCCTGCCCAACGGCAATGGCGGCGTCCTTGCCGCCCCACCGCCTGCCGGCCCGCCGGACCTCGACACGTTCAGGGGTTGGGCGAAGCTGGACGCCCTCCTCCTCTATGGAGACGCCGCCCTCCGCCTTCAGCTGGGCCTTGAAGGCGCCCACGGCCGCCTCGTCCAAGCGCTGGCAGTAGGCGGTCACCAGACGGGCCTCCTTCTTGAACGCCTTCCCCACCACCGCCTTCTTTGGCACCACCTCAAATGCACCCTTTTTTGCTCAACGTACTAAGAAACAAACCTTGACTCTATCTTAAGATTATATCGTACATCGAAAGGAAAACTGCCATTCGCAAAGGCCTATTTTTGCGAAACCTAAGACATACGGCCTGGATAGTCAACAGATGCCATTTTGACGAATTTTGACATTTTGACAAATGCTGGCAAATGTGGAGATAAGGTGCAGGGCTGCTAAATGCAGTGCAAACAGGCAACCTCGGTTACTCTGACTGTCTTTGGCTGGGGCAGATTTCGTTCAGCGGCTTGGTGTGCTGGGAGAGGTCGAAGCAGGCTCGGTCCGGGTTGCCCACGCACTTCACCCACCAGTAGCTGGTCAGACACTCCCTGTCCCAGCAGTCCTTCGCGTAGTGCGCCATCTCGTTCGACATGTGCTGTCGGAAACGCAATTGCTGTCTGTCCACTCCCACCTGCCTTTTCTCTCCTGCCTAAGGCACCACAAAGGAGTCAAGAGTCTCACACAGTGGAGATGGATTCCCAAAACAATGGTCTAGAAATGCTCAAACTTCTAATCTCAATCGCCCTCCTCAGCTCCTCTTTTCCACTCAGCCCCTTATTTCTAATCGATCATTTCCAAACTCAAGGCTAGCAGAAATGTAAAAAGGGGGACCTTGACAAGAAATTGCTGGCAGCGGACGGAGGTTACAACAACAGAAACCGCCATCTCCACTACCTCTGCCATCTCAACCGAGGGTCTCGTTGTTGACAAGGCTCCACAAAGTGCTCGATCTCGCACATCGTGAACTCGCGCACTCGGATCAGACCCTGGCCACTTCTGTCCTCCAACCCCCGCCCCCCGCCTCCACTTCGACAGGTATGCATTCAATAGCTGTCCTCATCTTCAGCGAGCTCTGGTGCGTTGCTATAGATGGACAAAAAGAAGATGGCATTTTGGTTTGTATTTCTCCAGGCCATCTTTTTCAAGGTCCTGGCCTGCACTTATTCACAAGCTTGTCTTTGATGCCACTTTTGCTAACAAAAAAAAATCAGCAAAAGACATAGGCAGAATAATTGAACTCTCATGGACTGTAGGAGAAGGTGAAGTAAAAATGAGGGATGCTGGGGGCCGTGAAGTGGAGGCGATGCTTGCGGCGGTCGGACTCTCCGCTGGCGTGGCGCTGGAGTCGAAGGCGGGGCTGGCGGCGGAGGAGGCCGGTGAGCCAGCGGTCCAGCCTTTCCTCCTCCGTCTTGTCCCCCTCCTCCTCCGACCCGTCATCGTCGTCCACAAACAGGCCATCTGCCTCCCAACAGAAGCTCCGCCCATCCTCCAGACAGGCCAGCAGGACTGCCTCCAGGTCGCTGCTATGGGATCCGTCGGGCCAGAAATGCTCCCAGTCATCGCCGTCCGGGTTCCCGTCGTCATGCCAGTACTGCTCCATGCTATATTGCTCCAGGCCTGGGCACCGCTTCAGCAGCGCCAGGAGGAAGCCTCGCCTCGATTCATTGGCTTTAAAATCAATGTGGTAGACAAAGAGTGCAAATCAACATTAAAAGCACGATATAATTTTGAATACTTTGCAGTGTATCTAAACTGACAAATGGGGATACGATGCGCACAGGACAGGCTTTTACTTTTAATGACAATGCCAAAATTCTGAATTCCTGTCTAGAACTAGAAGACGAAGGGCCACAGTTGGCGTACCAAGAGAGAGTTGAAGCCTTTGCAAAGTGGTGGGCAAGGCTGCTGCGGACGGGTGCCAGGGCCCGTCCCAGCCCACGGGTGGAGTGATATTCAGCTGGCGGACGGACGCTTCCAGGAGACCAGGCAGACGAAAGACGCTGCGGGGATCGCCTTCCACGGACTCCAACTGCCTCACGATGCCCGGCAGCCAGGAGAGGTGCTCGAAGAAGTTCCAGCAGCCCTCCGCTTTGAGTCGACGCAGGTGAGCCAGTTTGAAGTGGGCCAGGTGATCCAGCTCCTGCAGTTGGTGCAGGAGAGCGGGACGGACGGCGCACTTGTAGACGGGCAAGTTGATGACCAGCTTCAGCTCCGTCAGCTGGCTCAGGTTCCACCGGTTCCTCGCCGCCTCCAATATGTCGCGGATAGCGCCGTCTTTCTCTCCCTTCCCTTTCATCTGCAGCAGGAGAGGGTCATTCAAGCGACACTCAGCAAGGTGTCAGTCTACCAAGAAGCAGTCGACGACATCTGGCTGACTCCTGAGCATGAGCCTCTGGTGCCGGACGCCGATTGAAAGCCGGAGAGAGGTGGGTCGGGCATGGCGATGTACAGCAGCTCGGAGGCTATGGCAAGTGTGCTGAAGTTTGGCCCAGTCCTCCATGCTCAGGAGCTTGATGATGCGCTCCACCACATGTGGTAGCTTCTCCGACAGGCTCACCAAGTCCTCCATCTGCCTTCCCGGCACCTACTCTTCCAGTCAGAATCCTTTTGGTCTCAATTTCTGTATCTATTCTTTGGACAATTCTACGCTTAAAGGCACAGTGTACGAAAATGCAGTGTCTTTAAATTCCGTTTTCTAGTGCTGGTTGGAAAGAGGCTTGTTTAACTAAGGGGCAAGGATAATTGGTTTGCCTCAATACCGCCCTGAGTCTTAGCCATACCACTTCAAAGTTGCTAATTTTAATCGTCAAAAATAAGCTCTGAAACGATCAAACAAGATACAGCATTGATTGATGAAAAGAGTGATGATTGAAAGATCGGCTGAGTGGGTAAGAATGGGTCATGTGTTAAAATGGGTCGGGCTCATTATCCAGTTGGAGGGCTGGCTGAAATCCGGTGTAGAGGCCAGTGAGAGCAGGAAAATGTAATGAAAGAGTTTCGGAGGACTTACAGGGGCAGCATATAATTTTTCACTAAACAGACAATTCTTTTGACTCACGTAAAGCTTCGAAATTGATCAATCCAGATTTGTTAATTTGGCTTTATAAATAAATGCATTGAAACATCAGTTTTCTGAGTAGGTCATAATGTAGGGGGCAGTCACATTTTGGGCTGCGCGCAACTACGCGCAGCGATTTTGCTTAGTTTTTTTTGCTAAATATACGTCTTTTAGCCATATGCAGCCACTGTTGAGCGGAGAAAAGCGGAGAAGGCTTCCTGATTTTTTAATGAATTTTTTCACACTTTCCCTATGCTACAACATAGAAAGTTTGAGAATTTTTTTCTCAAAAATTTTAGTCAAAAGTGAAATATCTGAATATGCTTGCCCTCCTAACTTGGTGTCCTGTAACTAGGAAAAAAATATAAGCTCGATCGGAGGAGGTGCATTTTCGGGTATTGTGCCTTTAATAACTATCTTTGGCTGAACTGTTTGCTCACCTTAATTTGCTCCATAGTGACGCTGGCTCCAAAGATTGAATACTGCTGGTATTTCTGCCCACGGTCAGCTACTCCTTGTCAACTTGAAAATATATTGATGAATCATTTTGGACAGGTTGGTGAACATACACTTGTTGAATGAATTTTTTCAGCAGAATATAAAAAAGATTTAAACTTTCGTGTCAATTATACGGGTGATTTAAATCAGCTTTAATACTTCAATATTGATTTAAATCCAGGGGCGGAGCTAGGATTTTCGGTCAGGGGGGGGGGCAAAATGGAGGAGCGAAGCTCCGACCTGGGGAGGGGGTCCTAGGGGGAGGGGTATCCCCTCCCCCTAGGCGGCAGAAACTTTGAAAAAATGACTCTTTAAATTGTAAAGGAATTGTGCACTCCTTTTTGGAAAAAATTTCAGGGCAAAATTGCTGTAATATTTTTGTTAATCACAATTTTGATATAAGAATTACGCTCAGTTTATGATAACCAAGGAAACCAATCCAAGGAAAAATGTGCTTAGGCAATCTGGCCCATAAAACATTTTAATTTATTTTGGAAATGTAATAAAAATACTGGCAAATGTAATGAAAAAAATTGTCAACACTGCACGGAGCTCAATTTTTTTTGGCTGTTTTGCCTAATGTTAAAATTTTATCAAACGATTTGTTATATTTAGGCAAAAAGAAGCCAAGGAAAAATGTGCTTAGGCAATCTGGCCCATAAAACTAATTTTAGTTTATTTGGAAATGTAATGAAAATACTGGCAAATGTAATGAAAAAAAATGTCAACACTGCGTGGAGCGCAAATTTGTTTGGCTGTTTTGCCTAATGTGAAAATTTGTTCAAACAATTTGTAATTTTTAGGCAAACAGAAACCAAGGAAAAATGTGCTTTGACAATCTGGCTCATAAAACAATTTTGATTTATTTTGGGAAAAAAATTAGTAGAAATAGACTTAATCACTAGCAAATGTAATGGAAAAAATTGTCAACAATGCGCGGAGCGCAAATTTTTTTTTGGCTCTTTTGCCTAAATTGAAAATTTGTTCAAGCATTTCGGGGGGGCGTTGCCCCCCCCGAAATGGCTTCGGGGGGGCATTCGCCTAAAATGCCCATAGGTAGCTCCGCCCCTGTTTAAATCAACTTTAAGCCCATGCGAAATCACATCATTTTGATTTTCCGCAATTTTTTCAATTCCATAAAAGATTTACGTAAATAAATCTCTAAGCTTTAGAATATTCTTTGATCTGTCAAATATAAATTTGACAACATTCGTATTCCATAGTTGAGTGAAAAACACCATTTTAAATTTAATCATACCAAAAAATGGGCGAACAATTAGGATGATAATTTGGCTTTCATGTGGCCACCTGTTTTGACCTATACCGATTGAGGCTGAAAGGCTTATCACCAGATACGATTCTCTGGGAATTGGCTTTGGTCTGGGTCTTTGCGCGTAGCTAGGCCAACAGGCTGATCTCTGGCCGAGGCTGCGTTGTTCCCAAGCTAGATTGAAAGTAGACTCCGATACGTCTTGCTCCTAACGACGGTTACCCATGGCAATCACCTCTCTGCTCTCTCAACAACACATCCTGAACTATTAGGTTGCTTGGGTTTCTAGATTTATCGAAAATTTCAACTACCTGTGAAAAATGGTGTAAACAATAAAAAAGTGATTGCTCATGTTCACTTGACCTCACCTAAAGTGGCGTTCAGTTCCTAAATACATCAGATTGAGAAGCACATCACAGCAAATTGCATCGATTGAATTGGATTGTGTTAAGATCCTTATTCCCAGCCGAAACATTATTCGAATGGGTAGGATCAATCACTCAAATACCCATCCTTATTCAGGCTGTAGACTCTGTATGCCAAAAGGCTACCTCTGGACGTGACTTGCCGGGTGTGGGACCTGCGTGGCGATGACTTCCTTTTCAAGACTGCCATCGGTCTCCTCCTCCTTTCCTCCTCCGCCCTCACTTTCCCTCCCAGGCCTCCTGAGCCTCTCTGAAGAGCTGCTGCGGGGCTGCGACTTTGACTGCTGCCTGGCACTACTGGCCAACCCGCCCCGGCAGCGCAGAGCCCCTCTCCAACGCCATCCAACAGATTCCTCAGAAGCTGCCTCTACTCGAACGGCCGATGTTTCGCTAATGTAAAGGGTTGTCGTTGTGATAACAAGAGTATTGATAAATTGTGCTGGCGGAGGTGGGCAGTGGCGGCGGTTCGGCAGAACAGCTGGGCAGAACGGGCATGAGCGGGAGTTGGAGCTTGAGCAATTTTATCGCCGATCTACTGTCCCCAAACGCCCAGCCCCTGGACCTTTCACTTCAACATGTCTTCAGGATGAATGGGTTCTGGCCTTTCTCTTAGTTCAACCCCCTTCATTGAACCAGTTCTGATTTGACTTAGATATGATCATACGGGATGGTCATTTCAGATACAGCAGAGATTCGTTCACTGGCCCATTGATCCACCTTGTATGCAGTTTCGGGCAGAGCATTGAGAACCTGCTGAGGCCGTTAGGCCGAGCTGTCTGTGTTCATAATTGCCCATGGACATTCTAGAGAGGTCAGCTCAAAGTTCCATGCTGCCTTCTCTCTCTGAGACTTTCTCTGTTTCGGGCACGACGCAGATTCGAGGCTATTTATTCCCTTGCAATGCCGCCCTCTATGTGGCTGCACACAATCAATCTGGGCTGGGTTCAGTTCTATACCACCATGGTGCATTGTGAGACATAATTTCGGCAGCCCTGTGTTGGCGTGCTGGACAGAGATGGCCTATTGTTTGACAAGTCTTTCCAAGTTGTCTAGTTTCGGTGCACCTTTTGAAGTCTTGCTACTTGCCACGTGAAGTATTTGATTAGGGCGTTGGACTCATGCTGATCTTATGCAGTACAATAACCTGCTGTTAACCTACCCGTGATTCCAGGCCAATTCTTCCAATTCATTCCATTGCTAACACCGTGACCACTTGCTATTCGCTGGCTAACCACACTGTGAACTGGACAAACACATTGAGCCAGCTGCAGAATCCATTCCGTCTAAGCCAAAGGTGGGAATTGAAAGACACGGGAGAAAATTCACGGGAGATTCCAGAGGGAATTAAAAGACTAGCAAGAACATAAACTATTTGGTTTTGTTACCTTGTCTTTAGCACCTGGTCAATGCGTGCAGCATTGAATTATATGCCATTCTTGCCCTACTTCAATTGTCTTGCACTGCCCTAGCAGCGAATAGAACAAATTTCTGTTTTTAATATTTCTGTCTCTCTTCCTCAGAAAAGATCATTTTTAAAAAGCCCACCTTTGCAGCTGGAGGAAGCCGCGGTGGCACTTTTCACCCTGGGCGCAGCCAACGAAGGACTGGAGATGTATGACCACCTTTAAACTCCACGCACAGCCCCGACTACACGGTGCGCGCAGCCTGCATCTTCGAGGTTGGGCACTGGCTGCTCAATTTGGCAGGGAAAAAGGGCCAATCTAAAAGGAGGGTAAGGGTAGAAATTAGGGCAGCATCTGGTTTCTCAAGATATCTCTGGTGATAGCTTCAGTGAGAAGGTTGGTCTGCAGCGCTACGACCTGAGCGGAGTGAGCTACCTCTTCCGCTGCCTGTCGCACAGACGGTTGCAACAATGCGGGCAACCTCAACGCCTTCCTCCGCCAACAGACCGATGATTCCCTTCTCTAAGCCCCCCTCCCAATCTGGCCATACGAAATGATGCTGTGTGTGTACGGTACTGTTTCCTCTCACACCGCCCGCTTAGCAGCTCTTCAAATCTATCAAAGCACGTCAAATCTATCTAACCTACTGCCGGTACAGCCTTTGCTTGAGCGGAGCCAACGATGGCCAACGAGCAAACAAGCCTTGTAAGCAGAGCCAGCATGGTTGTCCGGTTGTCCAACCTGCCTTCTCTGCTCTCACACCGCCC
The DNA here is from genome assembly GCA_030248095.1 of Ptycholaimellus sp. GST1_10. Taxonomy (NCBI): domain Eukaryota; kingdom Metazoa; phylum Nematoda; class Chromadorea; order Chromadorida; family Chromadoridae; genus Ptycholaimellus; species Ptycholaimellus sp. GST1_10. Next base: position 137,366 of record JASANA010005651.1, on the reverse strand, counting down.
GCTTAGCAGCTCTTCTACGGAAGCACGTCAAAGAGTATTTTACATATATACTGCCTCTGTTTTTTCTTGGTTGCACTATCTTCTTTTTCTTTCTGAAAACGACACGGCCAATTTTCGTTCATGAGTAGAGTATATTCATCCTAGGGCGCGACAGCGCCCTAGTTATGAATGGGTGATCGAATTTTTGGGTTGTTGCATGTCCCGAGGTTCAGCGCCTTGGATATTGGATGAAACCATGGACATATATATATCAATCGAAAGCTCTCAATGAGATCTAGATGGCGAAAATCGTGAAATTTTGATTTTGGTCTTAGAAGTTTAGTAATTTTGAAAAAAACCTGGAAAAGTTCTTATAGTTCATTTTGGTGAAACTGCGCAGATTTTTATAAACTGATGGTCAGGTAAGCTTAAATGCAATAGGTTTGAGCTTCTTGTCCTGGGGCGCGACAGGGCCCTAGTTATGAATGGGCAATCGAGTTTTTGGATGGTTGCATGTCACGAGCTAGAACTCCTTGGATATTGGATGAAACCCAAAACATCTATATAACAATCGATAGCTCTCAATGAGATCTAGGTTCACCAATGACTGTTTGAAGCCTTGTTCATGTGGCAAGTAAATATGTCTTCCACATGGCCAAGATCTAGACAAGACTAAAATGCTACAGCATGAGCCGCTTATGAATTGTCAATCATCAAAAAGAACTAGACAAGGTGTGACAAAATCGTGATAAATATTGATTTAAATTATAAACCAATTTGAGTTAAAATTGTAACAGGTTCATCTACAAAATTCACTGATCATTCATAAGCAGGCGGCAATTTTGGCACAAAGAGGACAAAAATTAGTGAAAAATAAAATAGAAAATATAACTAGTGAAATAAAAATACGTTAAAATGTAATTAAATGCTCTAAAGTGAAATCAAAGAAATTTTTCTGAAATTTTGGTCATGATCTAATTATAAGTTTACTAAATAAGGCGTAACAAAATAAAACACAAAATTGAAATTAAATTGAAATTAGCTAATTGAAGGTTAAATATTGCTGGCATTTGCACTATGATCAATTTTTTAATTTAATCTGAATCACACCTCAACTTTGACGCTTTTTTATGTAAGAGGCTAAAAAATGAGTTAGTAATGTTCAAAATAACATCATTTAAACATTTAAAAAAACTGGAATAATCTAGGTGACAGGGTTCCTGCCATAAATTGCCGCCTGCTTATGAATGATCAGTGAATTTTGTAGATGAACCTGTTAAAATTTTAACTCAAATTGGTTTATAATTTAAATCAAAAGTTATCACGATTTTGTCACACCTTGTCTAGTTCTTTTTGATGATTGACAATTCATAAGCGGCTCATGCTGTAGCATTTTAGTCTTGTACCTACATAATTTGGCTCATTAATGCACATCATATAGATTCTAATATTGTTCAATTTATTATTTATCCAATTTATTTGCTATTTATTTTTAATATAGCTAAAAGTTTATTTTAACTTTTTTTTGATTTTTTTGTATTTAGTTGTATTTTGCAATTTTTATATATTGTTAAGTTTCTCTACAGTTGTTCTCCTCTTTTAGCCAAAATTGCCGCCTGCTTATGAATGAGCAGTGGAGTTTTTAGATGAAATTTCTGCTCCAAATGGTTGCTCAATTCAAATTAAAATGTATCACGATTGCTTGGCATCTTGTCTATAGCTTTTTGATGATTGAAAATTCATAAGCTTATCATGCTGTAGCATTTTAGTCTTGTAAATAAATTAACTTGGGCTGTAGTGTTTTTGTTTTGTTACTAAGTGTGCAGTTATCAATATTTCTATGCATGCTGGAATATAGCCATTATATAATCATAAGAGCAAAATAAGAAACGGTATTTGCATTGAGCCTGTATTTTGCTGAACAGCGAAGATAGACTGGCACCTGAGCAGATAGGATAGGTGATTGAGCAGGTCTAAGATTGAGCAGGGAGAGCAGCAACGTCAAAGATGGGTGAAAGGGAGGCCGGTAGAAGCTTGGGCAGGCGGCGCCAGGAGGCCGCCCGCTCGTCCAGCACCTGCACCACGCGACCACAAAGACCCAGCGCCAGCAGCTGATCCTCCAGTGCAACCTAAATTTTTTGCCCTCTTTCATAGCTCTTCCTCTTATGCTCCCCGCACGCATCATACCATTGGGTGCAGGTCAGATCTGAAGTCAGTTGACCTGCTTTTCAACCCAGTTACAGTTATTTGGCAGTGTTTTGCATTTTGCAATTGTGTATTCTGTGAAAAATAAAGAATTGGGTTTGTGCGAGTGGAGCCTTAGCCTTCTTAGAATAACATACTTGTAGCCAGTTATTGCATATTTGACTCTTGAACTGATGGCCATTTTAGGCCACCCAATTGGCCAGATTTGAGCTCAAACATAAAACTAAAGCAATTTGTTTTTTGAATGTAGTTGAATCTGTACTTTGAGCTTGGAATTGGAATTAAATATCAAATTAGAACCATTGGAATCAAATTTCATGGCAAAAATTTCGTACTCTTCACACTACAATGGGCATATGACCCATGAAAATGTTGCCCACATTTTCGAAATTTGCTGAGTCTGACATTTTTGCCAATTTTCGCTCCAAGCCAGAGATATGGTCATTTGAAGAAGGTTCAGGCAAAAAACAATTATAGGCCAATTTTTATTTCTCATTACAAAAATCGCCATATCTCTGGAACAAAGTTGAATTTTGGAAAATGGTTTGCTGCGCCTGGTGTCCCACTAAAAATGACTTCAATTTGTGGCAACTTTCAAAAATCGATGTAAAACACATTTTAAGTTTCATGCCTTTTACATATAATCTCTCTTAATTATGAACGTTTTTGCAAGATTTCAGTGAAAGACAAAATCTGTGGAAGGCAAAAGTACCAGAATAGCAGCACTGCCGTCTGTGATGAGCGGGGCTTTCGTCCAGCTGCCCTGGTTCGGGCGGTAGACGAAGACGCTCTGTCCACCCGAAGCCTCGTCCACGGCACCCAGAAGAAAAATACCGCTCTGAAAACCAGCTGCTCCTTCACTACTAAAGCTTATTTGGTTTTTCTCTAAACTTGACCTGCTGATTTTGTTGTGGACCCTTTTCACCTGAGGCTTCGCTTATATATAATTTGGCAGAGAAGTGGGGAACTTGGAGAGCGGCCAGTCCTCGCGGCTCCGCCATGGCCTGGTGCGGGTGTTTGTCCAGCCGCGTGCCGAGCGGGGCATCAGGAAGGCGGAGCCAGGCGTCGGTGCCCGGGTCGTAGCGGAGGAAGTAGTGGGAGTAGGTCTGCTTCGTCCCATTGCCGCAATGCATCTCCATCCAATGGTCCACCTCCCAGCAGTTCTCCAGCTGGGTGCAGTAGAGACTGCCGCGGTGGCCGGCGGCTGCGCTGATGCCCTCACGATTCACGCCCTACACCAGATGCATTGGTCTTTTAGTAGCCTACCTTGCAGGCTCGGCCATCTATCCCGTACGAAATTTAAAATAAGGATCTCTTTTCTGCCTGGACCCAAAGACTTATCTTAAGAGATCTTTTTTGAGAAAGTCGAAATTCCCAAGAATTTTCCCTTCCTATTTTATAACTTTTTTCAAAACTAGACACCCTTTAAAGACTTTTGGCAGTGGGTATAATTCCGGCCCAGTATTTAGCAGTCAAAACAAGTACTCTTCATGACACTATAAAATTGTGCAGCCAGTCAAGAGGGAACCCAATCAACGCCTTGGCCATGGCCGCCGTCACATTCTGGAACGTAAATGGTTTTTTGCCAGGTGGGGCTAGAGCCCAGCCTCCATTCAGCGCCAATCGTGACAGCCAAGGAGGGCGTCGACGGGCTGACGGAGTACACCATCCCATCTAGCGCCACCATTGGCGCTCCCCCGTTGCAAATTATTATCAAGTCTGCTGCATCATTGCTGCTACTGTTGGAGGCTCATGACTGAAGCTGAGCCAGCATAGTTTCTTCTTTTGGCAGCCAGAGATTGGCCAGCCACCAGCCATGCTGGATGATGGGAAGGAATGAAGACCCATGTTGGGTGGGGAGAGGATGGCCGGGCTCCAGCTGGAGGCTGTCAGGCTGGAGGAGGTGAGCCAGTCCGCCTTGGCCTTGAATCAGGACGCCCCAGGGCGCAGAGCAGGCGGCATAGGCCTTGCCCGCCAATGCCTCCAGCTCTACCAATCGACCCTCTGCTTCCGCAAACGGGTAAAATTCGCTCAGCTCTTTTTCGCGCATCACCAGCAACATCCCATTGCCTAAAAGACAAGTTTCCTTGTCCTCACTCTTCCCAAAATCACCTTTTTGGACGCATGTCTCTATTTAGCTTTAAATTGTGACTTTCATTTGAACATGCAGACCAGTTTTAAAGCTGGAAGATTTGTGAGGTACTTTCTAACCACTAAAATAGTCGTTTTTCATTTTGTAATCCATAGAATTTAAGGTATTCATTATTTTTGCTGTACAAACCATGTCAAAAAATCTTGTGCGAGATTAATTAAACCCCTAAGAATTGTTTTCAAAAAACAAGTTTTATGAAAATCACAATTAGTTGTCTAAATATATGTTTTTAAAGATTGCACATTTATAGATTACCCCTTATTAAAACTTTCAATTTTGCCGAATTCCCATATTGCTGATATTCCGATTCAATTTTAAACAATACATTATATTCTATGCCTTTTCACTAAATTTTTCAGTTCAATGCGCTCGGGTTGCGCCACCTCAATAAAATAAATTTCTTTTGCAAATCTTAAAAAATGGTTGTCTTTTAACTTAAACTAAATGTTCCAAAATTTTGGCTAACCTGAATTCCGTGAAGAAGCGACATATTCCGGGCCTGCCATTCTGGAGCTGCCAGATGCAGAGGTCAAGTTGGGGCAACGTAGTGTGTTGCGTGGTAGGTGGACACTACGCTGTGTAGAGTGTTGCGTTGTAGGTGAACACTACAGTGTGTCCGCGTATGCAGGCGCCTTGGTGTAGGTTACCTTAATACACACCTTGAAAAGAGTACACACCCAGGAAAAGAAGGCGCTTAGATCCTACACAAACGCTACACACCTTACTTGTCTGGGGGTCAGATGGTAGGGGGGGCGCCCACGTGCGTCCGTAGGGGGGTGGGGGTGCCCTCCTTGCCTTTCCCTACGTGGTAGGTCCGGGGGGGCGCTTTGGTGGGGGGCTGGGGATTTAAGACATTCTTCATTATAATATTTAATTTATTCATTTAAGAGGCCCTTTATGTAATGGGTCAAATATAGCTGGAAATGTCGATTCTTCAAGTTTCCATGATTATAACCCAGGATGATAGAGGGTTCATTTGCAATCACCCCCCATTGGAATTTTTGAAAAATCCTTTCCTAGCCGGATTTATGGTCAAAAAAGGATTTGGGCAAGCAAACCAAGCAGAAAAGTTTGATAGATTGGCAAAATGGGTATTGGGGTAAGCGAATGACAAATGATGGCAATAAATAATGTTCATTAGGATTAGATGCCAGCCAAATAAACGAGCATCCTTGCGGACTGCTGACATCTCCAACAAGGAATCCGAAATCCGGAAGGCATCCGCGCTGTATTCAACTTTCGCGTTTATGCTTCTTCTGCTTCCTACTGATTAAACCAATTTTACTAGACCAATTATTTTAAGTCTTCCCATATGTGATCGTTTAGAAATTTAGCCATTGCTAAATTTCACCACATCTGAGAAGCGATGATAAAAATGTGGAATAAATGCAGTACCATTAATTCGGCTATTGAAAAATTGCATCCACCGATAACCAGGCGAATCTGAGTCAAATTAAGGTTCACCTTTGCAATGCTACAGTTAAAGTTTCTAAGCGCTCCTGACGCCTTGATGTATTTCTATTCAATCTTTAGCTTGCGCACCATTGATGGATGAAAGAAATAATTCTTTTGACTCTAGTTTATCAGCATTATCCTGCATATCTTTCATTGTTAGTGGACAACTGTTCACACCTGCATACTTGCTTCGGTACAGTGTAAGCAGCAACTATTTTTTGTGGCCATCATCAAGACACCGGGTTTGCCAGGCCCGGGCCGTAGGCGCAACGATGTGTGCAATCACAAGCGCTGGAGGAGAAGGGCGTAGTAGACCGGCGGCTGGGCAACGGGGGCGTTGGCAGGGCAGGCCAGGTCGCGGGTGGGCAGCCAGGCGAAGCCGTCCAGCAGCCGCTCCCGCCAGAGCAGGATGGCTGGCAGGGCCAGCGCCGCCTCACCACCACCACCACCGCCTCCAGCGCCACCACCTCATCCAGCACCGCCGGCTCCCAGGCCCTGCGAATGGCCACCCGCTGCCCGTCGGCTGTGCCGGGCATGGGCTCCAAGGGGCGCTGGTCGTCGTCGGCAACCTCCCCGCGGCCCAGCTTCACGAGCAGGTCCATGGCCGCACCCCAGTCCTTGCGCACCGCGCCCACCGACTCCACCGTCACCGTCGCCCCGGAGTCCCTGAGACGGGGCCCATCGGCGAAGAGCATGATCTGCACAGAGGCTGCTCTCACACTCTAGCAGGCCTTCAAGTTGGACGGCTGACCTGGGTGGAGCCCACGTAGCCGTGGGTGAGGCCGGTCTGGTGGACGTGGAAGAGGGCTGCCGTGGTGACGCCATGGTGGTAGCGGGCGAGGGAAGGAGTGGCGACGGGCTGGCAGCCAAGAAGGGCCTTCTTCAGGGAGCCTTGGGCGATGGGGCTGCAGGGTAGGTGACGGCCATCAGGCTTGGGCTGATGGTGTTGAGCAGTGGCAGGATGCCGCGGTGGCTCCCGTTGCCCCAGATCTGGGCCTCGGCCTCCTTCTTGCTTGCTCCGGCCGCGCGCTTGAGCGTGAAGTTGACCTTGACGGCCAAGATGCGGCCGCGGTACTTGGCGGGGTAGACGACGGCGTTGGCCCCGTCCCCCAGCTTGCCCTGCAGTGAATCGCTGCCCTGGCTATGTCTTGGCCAGGCAACTAGGCCAGCCAGGCTCCTCTATGGAGACGCCGCCCTCCGCCTCCAGCTGGGCCTTGAAGTCACCCACGGCCGCCTCGTCCAACCGCTGGCAGTAGGCGGTCACCAGACGGGCCTCCTTCTTGAACGCCTTCCTCACCACCGCCTTCTTGGGCACCACCTCAAATGCACCCCTTTTGCTCAACGCACTAGGAAACAAAGCCCCTTCTCCATCTTGAAATCGTCTACCGTCGAAATCGTGAAATATCTTGAAATCCTAGGAAATCTTGAATCATATCGCGAAATCTTGATCAGATCATATTTTGCGAAACATTAGAGATACGGCCTGGATGGTCAACACCAGCTGCCATTTTGACGAATTTTGAGATTTTGACGAACGCAGGCAAATGTGGAGATAACATGCAAGGCTGCTAAAATGCAGTGCAGACAGCCAACCTCGGTGACTCTGACGGTTGTTGGCTGGGGCAGCTTTCGTTCGGCGGCTTGGTCTGCTGGGAGAGGTCGAAGCAAGTGCGGTCCGCGTTGCCCACGCACTCCACCCAGCCATAGCTGGTCAGACACTCCGCATCCCAGCAGTCCTTCGCGTAGTGCGCCATCTCGTTCGACATGTGCTGTCGGAAGCGCAGTCGCTGTCTGTCCATGGCGCTTGTCCTCTGGGCGCCACAGTGCTCGATCTCGCACATCGTCAACTCGCGCACTCGGATCAGACTGGCACACATTAACTTTTACCATTGAGTTCTGAGAAACTATTGAAATATCAAATAATCAAAAATTGCAAAATCAATATTTGCAAAAATTTGCTGGAAATAATTGGCATGACAGGAGCATACCTTGGTGGAAGTGATAATTGAGATTAGAAGCACTTGCGAATTCTGTTATCATTGTTCTTATGAATTATGATACAGCTGTTATAAAATCTGTGAAACATCCGGTGTCTGAGTGTCCTAAAGGAGATTGCAGAACCTGTCTAGGCGAGATCTCGTTGCGAAAGCCGGCGCCGATCTGCGAAGGGCAGGCGGCCTTGGTTGAACTCCAGCAGGAGCTTGAAGTTTGCGAAGATGCCCTGCGCTGTCTCCGGCCGCAGGAAGCCCTGCCAGCCCCTCTTCCCTCCTCACCACACTCTCCAGATGTTCAAGGCCCTCACGTGAACATCACCGGTGGGCCCGATCTGGGTGGGACCACATGAGGTTGAAGGGGATGGGGTCGCTGAGGTCGTTGCCGGTGGCAGGTCGTAGGCCTGGATGCAGGCTTGTATGTCCTCCTGACTGTAGCCGTCCAACTGGGGGGATGAATGGGAGTGGGGAGGGGCAGAAAGGAATGATACTCGGACGAGGATGTCGAGGATGGGAGCTTTGTGGTCCTCGGGGAGCTTCTTGTCGGAGAGCAGCTTCTCTAGATGGGCCTTGATGAGGTGATCAGCCCGGTAGCAGTCGCCTTTCACCACATCCTTAACCATGTAGTCTGAGAAACGTTCCATGTGTCCGGAGGCTCTGCAAAATGAACTATCGCCTAAAGGACAGCCCAAAACTAGAAACCATCGATTGGCAAATCGGAGGAGTTGCTTGCCCACATTTACTCTCTCAGTCTCTCAAGCCAACGTCTAGGCCAAAAGCAGGCCAACTGTTTGGGGCCTGAGCTCTATATCACCAGTTTGCTTAATTTTAGGAAGCAAAAATGGCAGAAAACTTTGAGCAGCCTAGAAAGAGTCTAAGAATAGGAGAAGCCCAACCTCAAGACAAGCTCCGGTGTGATGGCGGGGCACTCAGCATTCCCTCTGCCAGAATGAAATGGCGGCCCCAGACAGCCAGCAATTTGGCTTTCAGGGCACAGCCAATGGGGCCGAAGTCGTACAACCCCGTCACTCCTGCAGCCTCTCCTTCTATCTTCCCTCTACCCATCTGCTTGGACTGCGACCTCCGTAGATGGCGAATGATTGGTCGTAGAAGAAGCGCCGTTTCAGCAGGTCCTCCAGGTGCACCCGATCGATGCACGTGTTTGCCGGCACCAGCTTCAGCTCCTGTCAATTCCACACCCGTGTTTATCATGTACACCCGTTGTACACCCGTTTTACCATGTTTCACCAGACGAAGACTCAGGAGAAAATTTTCGTGGCGACAATTATATCATAGCTTGAGTTGCTACCAAAGCCACTTTTGCAAGAGGAGACTGAAATACTAGATAATGGCTGTCATGTGAAAGTTGGTGAAGGTTGGACAGGGAAAGAGGAAGGGACCCGGTCTTCGACTCGTTTCTTGCGCGCCTTGAGCTCCAGGACAGCTCGCTGCAGGTCGATCTCCGGGGCCTGTTGGTCCTTAGGATGTCGCCCTGCTCCTTCACCGAGGCTCGCAGTGGGGCCAACTGCGCCTCTATCGTCGGATCACCCATTGCCTGCACTCACACACTTTTTGCCTTGTACAAGATCATATAGATCTCAATTCCAACTAATCTAGCTTTTTTTCTACCTACTACTACGATTTGAATTTTCTCGTCTCGCAACATAATGATGGCGGCCTTAAAAACGAAGATTTTATAGTCGAATATATCAGAATTTGAAGCTGTCATCGAAAAATGAGGATAAGCCTAGAAAGAGGTTGGAATACCTTGATTTTCTGTGAACGAAATTTGGCAATGCGAGCCTGGTGTTTGGCAGGAAGGCGCCACTTGGAGCGCTGAGGGTAGCTGGCTAGCGTTTGCACAGGTTTGAGGGCAACTTTGAGGTGGCCACAGGTGAGCAACAGCCAACGGCGCAATTGCATCAACTGCCCGATTCCCTCCCTCCACTCTCTGTCTCATTGCACGCAATTTTCCCTCCCTTGGACTGCCAATTGCCCTGGAAGCCAGAGGTTTCGCGAAAAGGTGCTGCTTCAATGCGAAATACCGATAGGAATAGGAAAGGAAAATTTAGGAGCATAGGAAAATTTAAGGCTAACCTTGGCTGAACCTTTTCAAAATGTGGATCAGAAGAAAATCAGAAGAAAAGATCAAAAAATTGCACTTCGTTATCATAATTGCTTACAGTGACATCATAAATTACAAAAATGCATTGAAAACCTTATTATTTTCTTCTCTAGGACAGTGACATGAATGGAACTGGAACTTCGGCGAGGAAGTTCACTTTGCTTTATCGGATACCTACATAATTGAACAAGGCTTTATTCTCCGCGCGCAGATTTCAAGACCCTTACTGAGGCTTCTGATGCTGCCCAGCTGTCTCCATCCATAAATACAACCTCTTCTCAGCTGCAGATCGGGAAGACGACCTCAGGCTCAGGGCCCTTGCCCCCAAAGTCGCCAGTTCTTAGCTGTCCCCTTTGACGGCGCACCTCCCACAGCGCTAAGGCTAAGGGAGCAGCTCTCAAGTAGAGTTTCTCTCCCCGATTGAGAAGGAGGACCTCTATTCTCTTGCCTATCGGCAGAGTGGCTTACCTAAGTGGTGCCACACTTGCCTTCTAGGCCCTGGGAAGCCTAGCAGTGCCCTGATAGGGAACTGGAGAGCATTGGCTCTCATTCTATGCTTGGCTGGAAGAGGGAGCTGATACCCAGTGTCCATCCCATGTACAAGCCAACCTGCAAAAGGAACTCTTCGCAGCTCCTCAACTGTCCAGCCCTGAGCCTACTGGCCTATATCGGTCGTCTAATTTTTTTACCATTTTCTGTTTTTTGCAGTTTCCCGCAAACCAGTCAGTCATCTTTCACTGCTTCACTAAGGCAAACACCAGGCTCTGCTCCCATGTGCAAAAACAATATCGGAATGTTCCAACACTTTGCAAATGAAAACGAAGAAATAGGTGGGACAATGCGACGAAGCTAATGCGTTGGAGGCGTGTTTGGAGGTTGTGGATATATGCGAAAGGTGCCCTTGGCCTCGCCCGTGATGAGAACGCAGTCGGAACAAGGAAGTTGTTGAGGCCACTGGTGTTGACCAGATGCGTGCACCACTCCCTCTTCGCCGCATTCGGCTGTTCCACAGCCCACCGATCTTCGGTCGCAGCTGCAGAGACCATCCTATCCTTTCTTTTGCCAAGCACGTGCGCTAATGAATAGAAAGAGCAACTCAAGTCCAGAATTATCCGACCATGGCCAGTCAACAGTGTTATTCCGATCCCCACCCAAATTGTAGCGCCTCAGGCCGCCCATCCACAGCATTTCGCCATTGTTCATGAAGTCAGTGAAACTCTGCTGATTGTGACAAGTGGTAACAGCTCGGCTTGGATGTCCACTCCGTTCTCTGTGGTTCAAGCCCCTCGCCGGCACCAAAAGGAAACCTTAGTTCAGGGCAAGCGTTTCTCTCTCTATCTCTTTCTCGTTTAACTCAGTAGCCTCATTGAGGAAGGCAGACTTTGGCCTCCACCGCCAGCCCAAGTCCGACAGATTGATGAGAAGGAAGTCGAAGCCTATCGTACCATTTACCTCCCGCCACCGGACGGGAAGAAGGCGGACATCTTTTCTTCCTCTATTTTACCTTCTGCTGTGGCTCATTTCTACAGCCTAGGCTATAAAATAAAACATTATGCTAAAAACAAATGATATTTGAATTTTAATAGCTTTTCCTGCACCAAAGATTTCAAGAACCCTTTTTCTAAACCCCTTGCTGAGGTTTGCAACCCTTTCAGAGAAGGTCTCTCTCACATTTTTGTATGATCCCCCCAAACGCTTGTAGCCAAAATTTTGGCCTGACTGATCCATGGCCCATGAAGTTGCGACCTAATGCGTACATCTCTAACCAGGCGGGCACATATCGTGCCGCATGCCGCATTTTTTACCCTACTTAAGGGGTTTTTCAGAAAATGTGCAGCCATCAATATTTTAAAAATCTTGCTAATTTTTTTTCGCAAACAAAAGACTGCTTCTTGTGATATTGTCTAAAATTAGCGGATCTTTTGCAAATTTTTATCTACAAATCCAAAGTTATGACTTTCCCAAACCAAAGCTTTGCATCCTGACGTGCATTTGAATAGAAGGCAGTATAGCTGATGACAAAGAAAGTGTGTGGTAATTCATGTGCCTTGTTTTTGCCTCTTATCTGGCAGGGTACACCCTTAACTGTGTAGATAGCCTTTTGTTGACATACACCTATAGGTTTTATTGCCAAAAAAAACCTCTTTAAACCACCATTTACTATTTTAGCGCGCTTGATATTTCATTGCTTCCATGAGATAGAGGCTGAGTCAAATTGTTTCCTAGCCTTCTACGTTTGCGATAAGTTATTTACTGAAAAACTAGATTACCCTTTTTAGATTTCTAGGAATCAGCTCGCAAAACATGGACCAGAAAAGATGGAGGAGAAATCTTCCCCTGGCCACCTTCTACTTCAATCTCTTATGTTCATTCCTACTGCTCCCTGAAGCTGTCTAATACGCCTCGATTAGAGGCCTTTCAATTGCTGTAGCAGAGAAGCAAGCACCGCCTAACATCGTCATTCTGATAGCCGACGACCTTGGCTACGGCGACCTTGCCTCCTACGGCTCTACCTCGTTTTTCTTCTCCTCTTTGCCTTAGCTCTTAGAGTCTGTTGAAAGCTGAGGACTGACTCAAAAGTGATGTAATGGAGTGTAGAAAAAGCAGTTGAGGCAGGAATGGGGTGCCGTGGACTCCTTGGCGGCGGAAGGCCTGCGCTTCAGCCAGTTCTACTCGGGGGACTCTATGTGCACTCCTTCCCGCGGTGCCCTACTCACCGGTACCCTCACTTCCTCTACTCTACTCTCACCTCTTCTACTCTCACCTCCTCTACTCTGCAGGGCTCTATGGGAAAAACAATCATTTTCAATACGCACACTATGCTCTATCAATGCTTGAAGGACTCGGCGAAGCCTGTCAGTGTTGATGCTAGGGATGACAAAGAATAGACAGATCAAAGAGCGTGTATTCAAAATGATTGTTTTTCGCCACCGAGCCCTCTACTCTCGCCTCCTCTACTCTACTCTCTCAGCAAACCTCCCGCAGGTCGACTGCCCATCCGTCTGGGTCTGGTGGGCGGCCAACGGGTGCTGCTGCCCAACGACGTGGGTGGACTGCCCTCCAAGGAGCTCACGATGCCTGAACTCCTCCAACAGGCTGGCTACGTCACCGGCATGAATGGTCTTTTTCATCCATTTCCCTTTTCCCTCCCTTCATTGGGTTTCCTTCTGAGGCAAGTGGCACCTGGGCATCAACGCCTACAACTCGACAGACGGGAAGCACCTGCCGTCGAGGCACGGTTTTGAGTATGTGGGCACTAATCTGCCGCTCACCAACCTCTGGCAGTGTCGAGAGGATGGACCTGTTTGCTCTAATTATATCCTCTATTTTTCCAACGTTCCCTGCCATCCTTTAGGTGCCGCCCGTCAACCAAGCCTGCTTCCTCTACAAGGGCGACCAGATCTATCAACAGCCCATCAGCTTTCACAAACTGACGCCGACACTCGTCGAGGAATTCAAGGCACATCTAATTTCCATGCACCTCTTCGACCGATCAACTGTGTGGAGTGTCAGGAGTTCAGCTCAGCTCGGGAGGCGGACGGACGGCCGTTCTTCTTCTACTTCTCCTTCCCGCATGTCCATGACTGGCAGTTTGCGGATCCTGCTTTCCTGGGAGCTTCTGCCAGAGGCACAACTCTCATCAATCCATTCATATCTTCAATGACAGCATCTTGAGGCCTATACGGTGACTCCCTGAACGAAATGCACTGGGCCGTGGGCGAAGTCAAGAGCCATTTGGAGACCCTTGGTTGCTTCTAGTATTTTTCCTCGAGAATTTATTCGACAACTCAGTCATGAACCTCCAGGCTTGGCAAAGAATACCCTGGTGCTCTTCCTAAGCGATCACGGGCCTCACAGGGAGCTGTGCACGCTGGGTGGGTCTCCGGGCAACCTCAAGGGTTAGATTAGAGGGGCAGTGTGGGAAGTTGGAGCTAAGAAAGATTGTAGGGGGCAAGTCGAACTCCTGGGAGGGCGGCTTTCGCATCCCGGCCATCGCCTGGTGGCCCGGGGTCATCCAGCCAGCCTCCTTCTCAGACGCCGTCCTCTGGAGCCTGGACCTTCTGCCCTCCTTTGCCGCTCTGGCCAACATCAGCCTACCCAGGGTAGTTATGGTAGGAAGGAAGAATATGAGAAGACAGAGGAGGGCTGAAGGAACAGCTGGATGGGATGGAATCGGTGGACTATCTGCTGGGTCGCGTGAGCAACAAGGAGGTCGTGTACTCAACGGCCAAGGACACCACCCGCATTCGACCCATCATCTTCTACTGCAACAGACATCTCATGGCGCTTAGGCTGGGCCAGTACAAGATCCACTACTGGACCTCGCCGATTTTCGACGTACCGCCTTTTTCATCCGTTCATGACAAACAAATTCACAAAAAACATTTCCGGTAAAAACTTCGACAAAACTTTCCCGATATTGAGTTCGAGATTCATCTAAAATCAATTAGGATATAATTTTAGATATATTATATTTGCCAAAGACAATTTCAGGCCATTTGATTACTTAATTTGATTACTGACAATTTGATGACTGAAACAAAATGAAATTCCACTTCACACGTCTCCAATCGTAATCATCCTTGAAAAACTGCTTCGTTTCTAGGGGGTCACAGGCTGTCCGCACGGGATGCCGCTGCGAGACTGGTTCGTGGAGCAGACCTGTGAGGACGGTCATCTCATAGCCCACGACCCTCCGCTCGTCTTCCACCTCGGCCAAGATCCCTCTGAAGCCTGGCCTTTGGACCCCGAGAGTCCCGAAGTGGCTGCCATCATCGGTTTTGGCTTTTTCTTTTGTTGTTCAAAGGCTTGGACGATGGATTGGCAGAGGAAGCGGCTGTCCTGGTGAAGCAACACCAAGAGGGTATTGTGAAGGTTCCGGAGGAACTGGGAAACTTCTCCAACGACGTTGTTCCCTGTGGCAATCCGCCAGCCTGCGAACTCAACTACCCACCCGGCTCTAGAGATGAATTATAACTTTACAATTCTGTAAACTGGATGTATTGGCTGTTTAATGTGAAATATTTGATTACTTGTGTTTGAGAGGTTCGTTGTGTTATATTCATTTAAAAAATAATTCTTCCAATAACCTCTTTTATGCGCTTGTACTCTATTCATTAACATAGCTCAATTCATTGGAAATAAAACTTAAATTATTTCCGTTGGGAAAAAGTATTATTTGCAAACTGGCAAATTGTTCAAAGGCTTTGTTTAGTTCAAGGACTTTTCATTGGTGCCTGTCCTCATTTCTTCTCTATAACTGTGAACGTGTCCAGAGACTACCAAAGAAGGGACAACAATGACAGACGGGCGCAGAGGCAATTATGAATGGACTGTGCAGCCTCGCATCGCGGATATATTCCAATAAAAAGAGAGAAAGAAGCACCGGATAAATAACGTTCCAGGACAAGATTCCCTTCGCTAACATCATCTCCCAGGCTCTGAAGCAAGGCAAAGGCATGTGACGCAGGGCTACCAACACACTGCCTCCCCCAGCAATTTACCTGCTCTGTCCAGTTTCACATTCTCTTCGTATATCACTGTTATATAGGCTAGCAAAGTCGCAAAAACAAGAGCAGCAGCTAGAGAGCAAAATGCTTCCATCACAAATGCCGACTCTCCGGATGTGTCTGTGCCCGGGCCATGGATCCTTTCTCAAAGTGACAGCAGTGCGGCTGGCTAATCAGGACGGGGCGTGGCACAGAGGAGCGCGCGCGAAACAACAGCTGAGCAGCAGAGTAGTTCATCCGAAGCAGGCGCCCCTCAAGTTCTCGACGACTTCCTCATGGGCGCAGTGGAGATGAGGGCAGCAGGGGCTGAGATCTTCCGGTTGGAGCCGGGACTGGGCGCCGACGGCCTGTGCGAATCGTCGGCAGCAAAGCAGCTGCCCGTTCGAGGCGTTCCTGGCGGGGGTTGGGCCAGACGGGCAGGGGGTTTGAAATCGGCTGCTTCCGCGTCCTCAGCGGCCACCGCTTCCAATACAGCTGACTCTACGGCGGGGTCCGTGAGCATTTCCACGGAGGCGCCGGAGGTGACCACGTCGCCGCTCTCGACGAGGTGTTCCAGGGCTACCCAGCAGCGACGACCCTCCTGCAAGGGTTCAGGAGGGTAGGGCTGGGGGAGGTTGGAAGGGGTGGAAGAGGAAAGGACAAGCATGGCCTTGTAGACGTCGCCGGTCTCGCCGCCCAGCAGCTGGGAGAGCAGCTGGTAGACGGGGAGGGCGACGCCGTCCAGGAAGTTGAGCTGGAGCTTGGGGATGCATGCGTTGCGGCGGTCCATCATCGCGGAGGACGGCTCCTGGCCCAGCTCCCGCTCCAGGTCGCCTTGGGAGAAGAATTCCGTGTAGATGCGGGCCTGAAATGGGCATGGTTTTTTGGAGGGCATTTTGAGCGTAGGATTAAAATTAATAAAAAAAAAGTTAGAAAAAATTAAAAATAAAAATAAAAATGTATAATTTACGGCAATGTTTTTGGAGGAGGTCCAGGTTTTGCTCTGATCGGATAGGTCGGATGCAGTCATGAGGAGGCCGAGCAGTAGGGACTTGTGGTCCGGTTTGTCCGCATTGAAACCGCCTCAAACCAGCATCACTGGTATTTGGGAGCGGAACTGAGAAAAAGTGCAAAAAGGGCAACCTTCCACCATGCCTCTGAGAGAAGGTACTTTGGAAAGGTGCTGAGCTAGATCGGAGGAGAGGATGATTTCCCGAATGAGGTCCAACATTTCGTTGTATTCCTGGGACCAGCAAGACTTAGTTTCTTAGCCAAATCCGTAAAAGGAGAGAAAAAGGACCTGAGCGTCCATGTTGTCGAAAAAATTGCAATCGTCCTGGTTTAGTATGCACATGGTCTGGGCAAAGTGGTGCCGCTCCAACACGGAGCCTTCCGAGGAGTACATGAGGGCCAGAGGGGAGTTGGACGTCACCTCAAAATAATTTCTTATTTTATTTTTTAAATATTTTATAATTTTTTAAATTATGAAATATTTTTATTAATTTTTATTTTATAAATTAATATTTTAAATCATATTTCTGTAATTATAATTTATTTACATGGCGTTCTAAAAAGTCAAACAAATATTAAAACCCTTCAAAACCACCTCTGAAAATTATTGCTGCTTTCTCTGCATACCCTTTATCTGCTCCCCAATCCCCCAACCGAGTCCTAAAAACAGCCAACCTGGAAGGCATTATTGGTGCCCCTATGGTCCACATCGTGGCAGAGGGCCGCCACAAACAGCGACAGTCTTTGCAACGGCGTCAGCCACCTCTCCAACGGCCCCATCTTCAGCAGCAGGAAGGCAAAGTGCGTCACGCTGAAGGCGTGGGCCCAGTTGTGGTAGGGCACATTTCGATAGCCCTGTTTATCAACCGCTCTTCTCAGCCAATCCTCCTAGGGCTAGAAAAAGGGGGCACCTTCTGAACCATGAGCAGGAACTTGGCCAGCCGGCGTCTGGGTATGCGGTAGCGGGTGAGGAAGCCGAGCTCGGAGAACATGGAGAGGACGGCCTTGAGCTGGGCCTGGGCCGGGTCCCCGTCCGCCTCCCCGATGATGCGCGGCAGGAAGCGGAAGCTCCCGAAGGACGGGGAGATGGCCTTGGTCTGGCTGGGCACCAGAGCTGTCTCCAGCCTGGACACCTCCGAGTCATCCACCTGCAGTTGCTTTCCTTTTTCTTCAAAAAGCCCTCAGACACAAACGAAGTTTTTTGAGCAGGCCAAAAATTTGCCGAAAAGTGATTGCTGTAATTTCGGGAAATGAAATTGGAGCAAAATTTTTTAAGTTTTTATATTGCTTCTGTAAAATTTTATTTTTTTTTTTAAATATTGTTTGGCCCCACTTTTTGAAAGCCCAATTTGTTGGCCCCAATTTACCTGAATGGCGTCGTCGCGCATCATCTCAGAGGCGAGGTTGGTTCTCCGGTGAGCCTCGGAAAGCTTGCGATAGAGGAGGCAGTGTGAGATGGAGATGGCGCAGTAGACAGCGAAGGTGGAGGCGATCTGTTCGTCGTGCTCGCTGAAGCATGGCCGCCCCACCTTGTTGCACAGCTCCGCTACGCCCACCACATCTCCGCCCTGTCAAAGATGCACTCCTTCAATCTCAATTTATTTGCTCAGTATTCTACAAGGCCCAGTTCTTGTTGTATTCTTTTAGTACTGGTTTAGTTCCAAGCTACGGAAGATTTTATGAGTATCTTTTGTGTTGACTCTCTAGACGACGACACTCGAAAGCAAATATCAGCTATTGTTTGTCATGCGCTAAGGATGTATGTGAAATACTGCGACTTACCAGAATTTGCGAATTTAAAGCCTGATCAACAGTCGTTTACAGTAAAACCTACTTTGCGGTTAACTGAGTCAAGGCAAGCTGCTCGTACCTGATTTTTTATAGGAAAGCAGAGTATGTTCCTCGTGTGGAAGCCGGTAGTATCGTCAACTTTCTGGTAGAACAGCGGATGTCTGCAATTATGGAATCTATTTCGACATCGACAGTTCCTTTCATACATCGATTTTGCCAAATTTTTTGCCTATCAAATTCAAGTGAATCAGAAGAAAACTTTTGAAAGCTACACTGTCAAAAAGTTGCAATTAATGGAGTGTTTGAGGCGAAAGAGTATGATGAATGCAAGGCAGGCGGCCTGGCCTGGAGCCAAAACGGAAATCAATAGGCAAAAGACGCCCCAACAAGCCTGCGGAAGGAAAAGTGAGGAGCTGCCAAAGTTGGCCCAGACAAGCTCTCGCCTGTCCCTCAACTCAGCCCCCCAGTGTCCCCTTTTGTGGCGCTGACCGATGGCCTCCATTCTCCTCTCGCCCACCCACACCAGCCTAACCTCTTCTAGCCCTAAATTTTAGGCCAAAATCCACCCTAGCATCAGAAACCTTCAATTCAAGCGAATGAAGGGTCTTGAAGGCCTTGGCCAAAAACCCAGAAAATGGCTTTAATGATGCTGGAGTTCTACGCCCTATCTAGCCCTAAATTTTATTCAACATTCTTCCAGCATCAAAACCCTTCAATTCATGCGAATGAAGGGCTTAGAAAGCCTTGGCCAAAAAACCCAGAAAATGGCCTTAATGAAGCTGAGAAGGCCGCGGCCGGAGGGGTGCTGAAGGAAATGCTTTGCTGGGGGGCTGGAAAAAATGAGAATGGAGGGAAATGGGCGACGGGGCCTCTGAAAGAAACCCGGCAGCAGCAAACACAGCCCATCCCCTTCCCCCATCCGTCAGCGGCATGGCCGGCTAGGGGGGGAAGCCGTTTTATGAAAGCATCACTGCCTTTCAGGGCCGGGCTTGATAAGGCTTCTTTCTTTCCGGCTGATTCCCTGCCGCATGGCTGCCCCCTGCCCTGGCTGACGCAAACTAAGGAGGGGGCAGCCATATTAGGGCCCTGATGAATCTGGGCTCAGGAGGAAGTGGAAACCCGTAGGCATCGTGGACGTTCATAAGCTGAGCGGTGGTGGCGACATGGCCGGCGATGCCGAGAGAGACGGGGAGGCGAATCTCCTTGAGGTACTCATCGTCGGTGCCGTTCTTCTCGAACACCTCCGCCACCAGCTCCCCGTGCTCCTTGTCCAGCAGGAACAGGGAGCACCTGTGGAAAAATGGAGTCAATGAAAGGGGTAAACAATATTTGCAAAATCCTAAAATAGCTTTTTATGAGAAGCGAATTATGCGAAATAATGATTCATAAAAAGCCTAAAACTATGAATTCATCAAAAAAATGTGTGAATTTCGCCGATCAGATTTCGAGCGCGTGAAAAGCTTGTCCAAAAAAATATACCAAAGATTTGAATATTTTTTTCGAGAAAATTGAATATTTTATACCAAAGGTGCAAAAAGCATATATTCTACGATTAATTCAAGCCCTAGCCTAGCGGATCATTCTTTCCTGGAACTTGCAGCTTTAAGAGCAGGTCTGGCCTAGACTGACATGAGCAGGAGTTTAGGGGGCGGGTGCTGGGAAGTGAAAGGAGCGCCTAGAAGGGTGCAATCTGGTCTAGTGGCTAATGCAGGGTTGCGAGCAACGCGCGGGCCGGGTGCTTCTCGGACGCCGCAATTCGATTGCCCCCCGCACACTCCCCTCCCGCACCCCTTAAGCCTCCTCTTGTCCATGCCAGGCATACCTACTTCTCTCCCCCTTCCTTCCATGCCCTACTCCCCTACGCCCATCCATTCGCCTAATATCCGCTTTAATCTTTGCGTTTTTCCAGGAACTGCATTTCCCCCATCCCAACTAGCAGATATATGCCAAAATCAGAACACCTTTTCACCGGAAATTGACTGAAAAAGACCAAATGTTAAAATTGAAATGAACAACGGCCACCCAATGCCCTGTCAATTCATGGCTGAGAAAGTCAACTAGGAGTATAAAACAGCTGGCAGTAGCTGGGTGGGGGAAGGATGATGCGCAAGAAGAAAGGGAGGGGAACGCTGACGTCAAGCGCGCTGCGCCAAAAAAGCAATCCAAAAGCCTCCTCTTTTGAAGTGGAAGAAGGCCGCTAACGTTTCCGCCTGTATCAGCGTCTTGGCCTCCTTGGTGATGTTGCGAACCAGGTTGCTCATATCGTCTGCAAAAAATGCCATTTCTCACCCCCACAAGGGCCAGGGGACTAAAGGGGGCTGAACCTAAAGAGGAGAACACGTTCTGGGCCATGTTGAGGAAGATTTGAGACTGCTCGGCCAATTGGCGTTGGCGGTGCACGTTGGTGACGATGGCAAAGAGGGCGGAGATGAGTCGGATGTACCTCTGCACCGCTTTCACCTCCTCTGCTTCTCTTCTGCAGATTTTACCCGGCCTTTTAATCCGCAGGGAGGGAAAAAGGGGATGATGGAAAGGTCGGTCATATGCGAAGCAGGCGGCTAATGGCTGTAGATGTAGGAGTAAAGGGGGAGAATGGAGTGAAGAAGCGGAAAAGGCATGGGCAGAGATAAAACGCCAACTAAGGCGGACTTTTGCGTCATCCTTTCAGTGTCGCACACTGGCTCGACGTCTGATTAATTGGACTCATTGTGGAGCCATGCAAGGATAAGGAAACCCTTTCATTCAGCTAAGCCCTTTTTTCAAAACCCAGGCAAGAAGGAATGCGAGTCACTCTCATATCCTCCGGGCCGTAAAAATATATGAAAGAAGGAAGGAAATATATGAAATTATAATATATGACTTAAATTCTATTTAAAATTTAAAAAAAATTAATTTTGGCAAAAAAAAACGAGTTTTTAAAAAAGTCTCTGCTGAAATGGGGAAAAGTGGAAGTGGTATTTCCAACACTCGCCTCAACCAGCCCAACTGGACCTTGGCCCAAGCCATGATCCCCGCTAAGCCTGAGCCTGAGTCAGCAAGCAAACGCGTTCGCCCCCCATCCAGCTTCCTCTTAGTCAGAGAGACTGTGCACGGCGGGGAGAGAGGCGGCTTACAGGTCACTTGACGGCTTATGACCAGAATCCCCCCCCCCAAGGCTTCTACCCCCCCCCCAAGCTTTTACCCCCCCACCTGTGAAGTATCCCCCCCCCCACGTAAGTATCCCCCCCCCACGTAAGTATCCCCCCCCAAAATCTGTAATCAATCTACGTATTAATCAAGCAATCAATGAGTTTTAAGGGTGTTTTAGGTGTTTTTGCACTTGGGGGGGGGATCCTGGTCACCGATTTTGATGACCATTATCCCCCCCCCCCAAATGCCAAAATTCCTTGATTGATGACCAGTATCCCCCCACCAAGTGGCATTTGGGGGGGGGATAGTGGTCACCAAACTCGGGTATTTTTTACAATCGGTATACTGACTCTATGAAAGGCTTAGGCTTAGTCAAAACCTTTTTATAGTGGAATTTGCGTAGGCTTCGCTTGCGAAGCCTTAAAGCTTAATGCAAACTAGACCACAACCTCAAGAATACAAGGCAAAATTTGGGGGGGGGGCAAAACCCTTGAGGGGGGGGCAAAACTCTTGGTTGGTCCAAAACTGGCTTGGTTGGCCGGTAAAATCCTTGGGGGGGGGATCCTGGTCATCAGCCCACTTGACAGTCTGCCAGGCACTCCCCAATACTCGCCAACTACCCTACGTCAACACCGGCTATGCAAATACGCGCCCCTTTGGCCTGCTGCACGCACCCAAAGGCAACAATTACAAGCTGCTCTCCTACTCTAGCATCAAAGGCGTTTCTTGTGGGACTTTTTCAACCCTAAAATTACCTAATAAGTGCCCTAAAAACCTTTCGTGCCCTAAAAACGACTAGAATGGGACGCCAGTTAAACCTGGATGTTATGGATAACAAAATTCTCATCAGCTTTTTAAAATAGTTTCTAGCTGTGGTGATACTGATTTCGAGGCTTGTGCCAAAAGGCCTAAAAATCCCTTGTGCCCAGACTGTGGGTGCAGGAAGGAGTGCCTATTGAATAGTTGCCACCCTGAATGAGACTTTTGCAAGACCTTGACGTTCTGCCAACCGGCAGTTTCAACTATTCTCATAAAAATTCCAAATGGATATACTCAAAATGGCATAAAAACTCTTTATTATCTATTGCTTTTTTAAACTACCTAAAGAACGCTGTAATTTTTGTGAGGTTTTTGCAAATGTCTGATAATCCCTAATGTTTCCGTCTCAGGGTGAAGAAAAGAGCCTTCAATGAGAAGTTGGCAGCCTGAATGGGTTGTTTGCTAGGCATTGATGATATCGATGATGCCTTTGAAAACTGGCAAACTACGCTCTCAAACACTTTTTAAACCGACTTCAAATACCTTTCAAACTCTCTCTCAGGCCTTTGCCAGCTGCATAAAAAGTCCCCAGGCCCTAACATAAGACGCACGGCAGGGATGCCCATTAGTATTTGGGGAAGGCTGCTCATGTGTTCGCTCAATCGCTCAAATGGAATGTCGCCTGACTGAGGGGCTAGGGTAATGGAATTATGGAACGAGGTGCGGCCTTGTAAACAGATCCTGACGTAAATTGCGGGGGTGCAGCCCACTTGCAAGCTGCTGCGGGGGAAGTACCAGGGGATTAGGAAGGGGAGATTTCCATTCCAAGCATTCAACAACCGGTAGTCATGGCTTGGAAATGAAAAAAGCTTGCCAGGGTGGGCAGACGACAATTCCTAGGCAACTCCGGCGACCCATTGAACCACCCAGATGCATACGGGATGAGGGATTACTTGTTGAAGCGGAAATGACTGGAAAGAGAATGAGCATATGAAGCTGGGACTCACGTGGGCGAGGCATGGTAGAGGAGGAGGACGCCAATTAGTGAAGTGGTTTTGGAACGGATGGGGATCAAGCTGACTGCTGTCGCTGCTTCACCCTTCTTCTCAATCTGCTCCACTTGTTCTCGCACCTCCTCAAACCCTCTTCAATAATTTTCTCGCAAATATTTTTTGTCACAAGCAAAAAGGCCAGCTAGGATGCAAGCCGAGTACACTGTTTGCATCTAATCCTCAGGTCTAGGCGAAAGGACATTTTGTCAATTAATTAATGACGGGAGTCCTTTCAAGGGACGCAAAGTAGGTGCTTCAGGGGAAGCCGTTTTAGCCTCCAAGATGAGCTGGGGCACTCTAGGAGAGCATTCTGGGAAGAGGAGGGGACAAGCCCTGGGGGGCAAAATCGATGCTCAACAGCTGACCTGGGGCAAGGCGGCGGCTTTGAGAACATCTCGACTCGCCAACAAGTCGCTCAGGTGCGCTCCCGTGGCCTAGGGAGCCCAGGGGTGATTGGGGGTGGCTGAGGAGGAAGGAATGGAAGAAGAGACGATGGGTATGGGCTGGGGCAGTTGGCGGTCCCCAATAACGTCCGCATGGAAGCTGTCCACCTCCGAACAGTAGAGCAGGACGCCGACCTCCTCGCAGCCGCTGTGACTTTTCAGCTGCAGTCAATGGGCCTCCTCGATTGGGAATGAGAGGAAGGTGGAGCAGGCAAACCCATTGTATGAGGACTTTCTGGAAGTGCAGCAGGTCGGGGTTGCTGGCGGCGATCTCTGCAATCTGGCTCCATTCCAATCGCTGCTCAGCTGCCGTGGGGGGCAGCGGGCGGGGCTGCATGAGGGAGCCCTTGCGGGCCTTCGGCGTCTTGCTGCCCTTCTGACCCATGTCCAGCTTGGATCACGCTATCTTAGTCTGCTGCACAAACAAGCCTCTCCTCGGCCTCTCTCCTAATGGAGTTCTGTCCGCTCTACGGGGGTGTATGGGGGGAGGGTGGGGGAGGATGAAGGGTGGGTTGTGAAGGGGGGTGGAGAGGGGAAGGTTGCAGTGAGCGAGAGAAAGAGCGCTTTCCTATGGAGATAGTGGGGAAATAAGGGAAGACGTGCTCGCCTAGGCACACTTCCCCTTTTCATCTCCCGCCCCGCCCCACCTCTCTCTCTCTCTACCCATCTCCTCTCCTGCTCCTGTCCCCTTTTCAAGCCTGGGCTTAGAGCGGTAGAAAAACTCGTCCCCCACGTGAGCCTCCCCAGCCATAAACCCCGTCTTTTTCATTAGGACAGCAACGGGTTTCGCCCACCACATTTGTCATAAGCTCAAGCCTCGGCAGGTTGCCAGAGTCAACTGGCCGAGGTCATGCGTCTTTGACTATGGCGCAGGTAAGCGATTATGCCCACGCGTCTGTGCCTAAACTCAGACACCATCTGTCGCCCCCTTTCTAGCAATCAATTGTGCTGGAATAGAGAAAGACCAATGTAGGGAGGGGCAGCCCTAAAAGCTTCGCAACAATTAGACGGAAGACTTTCTCCGCTGGAATCCCTTGGGCTGACAAAGTGCCGGGGCGGGAAAACCCCCACCTGCTCCTCTTAGAACGTCTGGAGAGGGTGGGTTGGTAAAATGGGAACCTAAGAGTTGAGCGAGTATGTCGTCGGCGATGGTGGAGGCGGAGGAGGATGATTGATTGGAGGCGACGGAAATCTTGATGATGGGCGGGTGGAGGAGAGGAGGGCTGGAGTTGGGCTCCTCCTCCTCCCCCGCCTGCTCAGCCTCCAGGGGCTCCGCCGAGCTGCTCCTCGACGGAGACGGGGACCTACCGCATGGCCTTGAACATCACTCTATTATTAACACTTTTCTCAAAGTTGGTCGGTTTCCTGCCACCCCAGACCCAGTGGTCCCTAAAGGCTGGCCAAAGTTGGACAGGATTGTTGATTCTGTTGAAATTTTGACTGACTTTTTTAAATTTTTTTTTGTTGGAAAAATCAAGTAGGTTGGTAGGGTCAGCCACCCCAACCACCATTGGACCCTAAAGGCTTGCAAAAATTGGGCAGGATTGTTGATTCTGTTTAAATGTTGACTCTCTATTTTCACAAATTCTTTTTGGGTAAAATCGAGTTGGTTGAATCCATTGCATAAAGTCAGAAATAATTTAACAATTAGACTCCATGTTCAAACTGAGGACCCCTCCTTTCCCCAAATGCCCCTCACCGAAGGCATCTTGGTAGACAGGTGAAGGAGGTGCGTCGACTGCGGCCACCTCCCTGCCTGGCCCTGCTGCCTTCTGACGCCAGCTCGCAGACTTCTTGCGGCCCCTCACCTTTTTCCCTCTCCTCACTCCATTCGATCTATGCTGCGCCTGCTTTTTTGCTGGCTTCTGCAAAATTGATGCCGTGCCGCTTTGAGGGCGCGAGAAAATGATTTGCTCGTAGGCAGGAACTGAGCTAGGTCAGCAAAGGCTGAGGGAGGGGGCGTAGGGAGGAAAAGAAGGGCCGCTTGAAGGAGGATTTAGTTGGGTTTACGCTGATCGACTTTCCCCTCTGCTCCCGAATGTTGCCAGCCAGGCGAATCGGCGAAATAATCAATTCAAGCATTCAAGCGTTATTTCAGCAGCTTTTGCCTAGGCATTTGATGGAATGAGTTTTGACGCTGCAAAGGGAGGGGGGCACTTATTCCATACCTGCAAATGTTTTTACTTCTCATTTGAAAATGCCGAGCCTCAAAAGCAGGCTGTTGGCAGGCTGTACCCAGCTTTCTAAATGACATAAAGAAAGGCGGATGCAGGGATAGGCAGGGGGTGGAGTGGATGGAGAAAAAAGGGGAGGGTATAGGGGGGCTGAAGGCAGAGGGAGGGAGGGGAGGGCAAATGGGTGAGGGAGGCAAAGCGCATTGCCGTAAAAGAAAGGCAGACAGGGAGAAGCCTCCAGCTAAGGCTGCGCAGAAGCCCCCCATTCCATTTCAAGGCCTTGCTCCCCTCTCCTCCTACACTCACTCCCTCTCTCCCTCCCGTCCTAATCACATTGAAGCCCAAAGCTAGCTGGGCAGAGGCAGAGAGAGAAAGGCTAAATTGTCTCTTTCGAGCCCTCACAGCCCTTCACCTACACACGTCGACGCCCCCCCTCCCAGACCGGCCAATCAAATATCCGCCCTCTCCCCTGCGCTACGCATTTTGTTGCCTTTGCCTGAGCAAACGTGACGAGTATTCTTCAAGACTACAATGGACCGTAAACGCAAATAGTTTGCCAAATTCTTTGTTGAAATAACAAGGTCAGAAGAATGAAAGAATTTAGACAAAGGCCTCATTGCAAAGTTAAAATAAGGCAGAGGAATATGACAAAAATGAAACTATTTTTAATGAATTAAGGCTACGATTGAAAGGTTTTGGATTTTGAACAAAACTCTGAAAACGCCACAAAGCAACCTCAAGTGGTATTTTGTGAACGTAATTCTTCGTGGACGTTCTTCGTAATTCATGGATTTCACAAAATCTACTAGAATTCCAAACTATTTCATCGCAGCCAGAGGGCGAAGGCCAAAAATTGACGGTTGACAAAAAGGCGCTGATTCATAGGCCGCGGTGCCCGAAGGAGGCAATCTGCTGCCCGCAGCACATTTGTCATCACAAAGGCGTCTGGGGGTGTCCAGGGAAATTCCTGGCCAGACTTCAGGCGGAGACAAACTGGGCGCAACTGGCGCTCAAAAACCCCCGCCCACCTCCACAGCTGGCCCCAAAATCCCATTCCTACACGTCCTTCATGTCATTGCCTACCCTCATACCAACAGCTCTAACTAAGCACCCCATATCCTGATAATATTGCCATAGAAATCCCATTCAATGATACACTTCAAAGTTACTGCAATTTTACTGTGAAATGAAAATAATGATATTTTATAGCTGAGCCGAATAAAATACTCCATGATGAGCAGACAGTTGGTCAGCTATCAAATATATATTTTCGTTTTTGAAAACATAAAACCTCAAATATGCTCCGAAGTTGTAAAATGAAATGAATTTCAAGTTTACAGTTTTGAACTGAGGACGAGAAGGGAGGTGGAAAGTCAGCTGGGGCAAAGACAACCGGCTGATGGGCCAGGGAGAACTGGAGAAAACGACAGACGGCATTGATTGTGCGCAAAAAGCCCCTCACGCACCTGCTCTCCTCACCTACACCTCTTTCCACCACACTCTGCTCATCACCCCGCCTATCCCCTCCCTTGTCATAGCCTAGCATCACCGCCCTCAGCCCTCCCTACGCACAATCCCATTCAACCCTAATCAGGACAAAAGGGCCTCCGGGGCCTCTATGACTCGCGCCTAATCCTATCAGCATCTATCCATGAAAACATAATCTGCCTTGCCTCGGCTGAACGACGATGGCCTGAGGCTGATGAGAGTCCGCAAAAGGTGTGCATGGAAAGATATCCTGTCCCGACTCGAGTGAACTGAGGCTGATGGCGAATCCGCAAAAGGTGGGAATTGGTAGGTCGGGGGTGGAGAAGATTGAGAGGGGCTTTGCCGGCTGCTGCCTGTCCCCCAGATGCCCTCCCTATACGTAGGGGGCTGCCTGCCCCCCACTCAGAGCGGCCTCGCCTTCCTACAAAACCCCGCACCACTCTCATCAACCCCTCTCCACCCACACAGCAGCCACATCGCCTCTCTCAGCCGCATCGCATAGGTATCGCAGCGCAAACTGCGCACTTTGCCGCCCCCCCTGCGCACTTCTGCAGAAGAGCTGATAAACTGGGAGTCTGGGGACGTCGTTTGGGAGGGCGACAAACAGCACACATGTCGGCTGACTTGATTGCAGTGTGACGGAGGTATGTCGGACGACCTTTACCTGGGCTTTGACTTCAGCACCCAGCAAGTTCGATTGATTGCAAATAAAAAAGCCTTAGGCAAAAAATGGAAAGCAAAGTTGAGGTGAAAGCGGATCTTGTGAAGGGTGATGGAGCAGTCCAGTTGAGTGCCCAAGTTCACTTCGACTCGGAACTGCCGCACTATGAGTATAGAGCAGGGCTCGTTGAGAAGGATGGCAGAAGAGAGTTCTTTGGCTAGGACGGAAGGAGGGGTGCTGAGAGGCGAGGATGGACTGCGAGTGCAAAGCCCACCGGCCATGTGGCTGGAGGCCCTGGACCTGTGCCTGGGGAAGCTGGCCAAAGCTGGGGCTGATTTCGCCGCCGTTCGAGCTGTCTCCGGGGCCGGTCAGGTGTGCTTTTTAGGAGCCTATTTTATTGCGCGGCCGAAGGCCGCCTGCCGCGGAGGGCAGGGCAGTCAGAGCTCCGTAGGCCGGAGGGCATGGGTGCGGAGGCCCCAGAGCGTAGCATAGCATGCGAAGCATGCTAGGCGAAGCGTAGGGGCCGTAGGACCCGTGCCCGGAGGCCGGAGGAGCTCTGGCGCCCTGCCCGAAGCGGCGGGCGGCCAAGGCCAGCTTAAGCAGTTACCCCATTTTTGCGTCCGTCTGTCCGCATATATATATATATGTCTTTCCGGGGCCCGTACTCCGCGGTTTTTCAACGAAATTGGCTAATTTTTTGCATGAAGGTCCGCCTGGGTGGTATCTCCAGGCCATTTTTTGGGCTTGGCGTAATTTTGCGATTTTTGCCCAAAACCTAAAATTTTGATGTTTCAAAGGACCAAAAATCATAAATTGCTGGTTTTTCAATGAAATCAGCTGATTTTTGGCAGGTACGCAGGTGATTTCTTGAAGCTGGCAAAAGGAATTTCCGAAATATTTGATATTTCTCAATTTATTGCCAAAAACCTAAAATCTTGATGTTTCAAAAATTTGAACATCCATAAATCGATGGTTTTTCAATGAAATCAGCTGAATTTTGGCATGTACGTCTGTCATGGTGATATCTTGAAGTTGATAATATAACTTTTTGATAAATTTATTATTTATAGTCAAAAACCTAAAATCGTGATTTTTCAAAAATTCGAAAATCCATAAATTCCTGGTTTTTCAATAAACTTAGCTTAATTTTGGCAGATACGTTTGCTGCGGCGGTATCTTGAAGCAGTTAAAAGGAATTATTGCTTAGCTTATTACTTGGAACAAAGGCCGCGCATCTTGGCAACAGCCGAGAATACCTTGTTGTTCCTACTCACCTTCTTTCCCTGCCAGGTATTTTCCAAAAGGCCCAGGTCGAAGCAGCAAGCATAGTGATGCTTAGGCTTGGGTTAAGGCTGAGGCCTAGATAAAATCATCTTTTTTCACTTCTTCCTTTTAGAAGAGGAATTATGAAAATTGATTATGAAAGAAATTAGGTGTTATGAGTTTTATATAGAAGAAAGAAAGTAGCATAAAGAATGATCCAATTTCTAATTGAACTCAAATTGATGTGTTCTGTGTTCCATGCTAGTGACTGTGTTCCATGCTAGAACCCAGCTGATTGCCGAATTGCAGCAACACGGCAGCGTTTACTGGAGAAATGGTGCTGGGCAATCACTGGCCGCCTTAGATCCTGGCCAGAGTCTGTTCGAACAGCTCAAGGTGTTCTTGAAGAGTTGGAGGAGTAGGATACGAAAGCATAGGGGGCAAATCTTCAGGACTGCTTTTCGAGGCCGCTGTCACCCATCTGGATGGACTCCAGCACAGAGAAACAATGCCGGGAGCTGGAGGCAGCAGTGGGCGGCCGTGAGGTTCTCATTCAAACTTATTCTCATAATTTTTATATTTTTCATATTTTTATTTTTCTATTTCCAATTTCCTCTATTCTCCCAGGCAATGAGCGCAATCACCGGCTCGCAAGCCTTCCACCGTTTCACCGGCTCCCAAATAGCCAGAATCGCACAAGAAGAGCCCAGCATTTACGCCGACACCGAGGCTATCCTCCTCTTTGTGCAAAATTATCCATCCCATCCCAACCATCCAGCCCAATTCCAGCGCATCTCTCTGGTGAGCAGTTTTGCGGCCAGTCTCTTCGCAGGGGCCTACGCACCCATCGACTACTCGGATGGGGCAGGCATGGCCCTGCTGGATCTGTCCAGTAAGAGCTGGGAGCCACGCCTCCTCAAGGTCGCCGGCAATGGGGATGCGGACGGCTTGGCGAGGAAACTCGGGGAGCCAGTACCCTCCGACTCCATCGCCGTCCCTCCTTAACCCGCATTCGTCCTATCTTCTTAGACCCCTCCATCTTCCAGGGTCGCATCAGTGGCTATTTCGTGGAGCGCTACGGATTCTCGCCTCACTGCGCCGTGGTCACCTTCACCGGAGACAATCCTTGTATGGTTTCGGAAGACGTCTTTATCTGCTTTTAGTCTACCAGCCATATTAGCATCGGATGAAGGCTTCCTTGCCCTTCCTTCCAAGTGTCAGCCCTGGAAAAAAGGATTTGTTTTCAGCCTCCATGGCTGGGATGGGGCTGGGCGAAGGCGAGGTGGGCATCAGCTTGGGGACCAGTGACACCCTGTTCGTCTGGACACCGCAGCTGAGGCCGAAGCCAGGCATGGTGGTCTTCGCAAACCCCATCATCGACCAGCACTACTTGGCTCTTATCTGGTGAGCCCTGTCCCTCCATGGCTGGGATGGGGCTGGGCGAAGGCGAGGTGGGCATCAGCTTGGGGACCAGTGACACCCTGTTCGTCTGGACACCGCAGCTGAGGCCGAAGCCAGGCATGGTGGTCTTCGCAAACCCCATCATCGACCAGCACTACTTGGCTCTTATCTGGTGAGCCCTGTCCCTCCATGGCTGGGATGGGGCTGGGCG
This sequence comes from Ptycholaimellus sp. GST1_10, assembly GCA_030248095.1. Taxonomy (NCBI): domain Eukaryota; kingdom Metazoa; phylum Nematoda; class Chromadorea; order Chromadorida; family Chromadoridae; genus Ptycholaimellus; species Ptycholaimellus sp. GST1_10. Next base: position 106,587 of record JASANA010005651.1, on the reverse strand, counting down.
AAGGCGAGGTGGGCATCAGCTTGGGGACCAGTGACACCCTGTTTGTCTGGACACCGCAGCTGAGGCCGAAGCCAGGCATGGTGGTCTTCGCAAACCCCATCATCGACCAGCACTACTTGGCTCTTATCTGGTGAGCCCTGTCCCTCCATGGCTGGGATGGGGCTGGGGGAAGGTGAGGTGGGCATCAGCTTGGGGACCAGTGACACCCTGTTCGTCTGGACACCGCAGCTGAGGCCGAAGCCAGGCATGGTGGTCTTCGCAAACCCCATCATCGACCAGCACTACTTGGCTCTTATCTGGTGAGCCCTGTCCCTCCATGGCTGGGATGGGGCTGGGCGAAGGCGAGGTGGGCATCAGCTTGGGGACCAGTGACACCCTGTTCGTCTGGACACCGCAGCTGAGGCCGAAGCCAGGCATGGTGGTCTTCGCAAACCCCATCATCGACCAGCACTACTTGGCTCTTATCTGGTGAGCCCTGTCCCTCCATGGCTGGGATGGGGCTGGGCGAAGGCGAGGTGGGCATCAGCTTGGGGACCAGTGACACCCTGTTCGTCTGGACACCGCAGCTGAGGCCGAAGCCAGGCATGGTGGTCTTCGCAAACCCCATCATCGACCAGCACTACTTGGCTCTTATCTGGTGAGCCCTGTCCCTCCATGGCTGGGATGGGGCTGGGCGAAGGCGAGGTGGGCATCAGCTTGGGGACCAGTGACACCCTGTTCGTCTGGACACCGCAGCTGAGGCCGAAGCCAGGCATGGTGGTCTTCGCAAACCCCATCATCGACCAGCACTACTTGGCTCTTATCTGGTGAGCCCTGTCCATCCATGGCTGGGATGGGGCTGGGCGAAGGCGAGGTGGGCATCAGCTTGGGGACCAGTGACACCCTGTTCGTCTGGACACCGCAGCTGAGGCCGAAGCCAGGCATGGTGGTCTTCGCAAACCCCATCATCGACCAGCACTACTTGGCTCTTATCTGGTGAGCCCTGTCCCTCCATGGCTGGGATGGGGCTGGGCGAAGGCGAGGTGGGCATCAGCTTGGGGACCAGTGACACCCTGTTCGTCTGGACACCGCAGCTGAGGCCGAAGCCAGGCATGGTGGTCTTCGCAAACCCCATCATCGACCAGCACTACTTGGCTCTTATCTGGTGAGCCCTGTCCCTCCATGGCTGGGATGGGGCTGGGCGAAGGCGAGGTGGGCATCAGCTTGGGGACCAGTGACACCCTGTTCGTCTGGACACCGCAGCTGAGGCCGAAGCCAGGCATGGTGGTCTTCGCAAACCCCATCATCGACCAGCACTACTTGGCTCTTATCTGGTGAGCCCTGTCCCTCCATGGCTGGGATGGGGCTGGGCGAAGGCGAGGTGGGCATCAGCTTGGGGACCAGTGACACCCTGTTCGTCTGGACACCGCAGCTGAGGCCGAAGCCAGGCATGGTGGTCTTCGCAAACCCCATCATCGACCAGCACTACTTGGCTCTTATCTGGTGAGCCCTGTCCCTCCATGGCTGGGATGGGGCTGGGCGAAGGCGAGGTGGGCATCAGCTTGGGGACCAGTGACACCCTGTTCGTCTGGACACCGCAGCTGAGGCCGAAGCCAGGCATGGTGGTCTTCGCAAACCCCATCATCGACCAGCACTACTTGGCTCTTATCTGGTGAGCCCTGTCCCTCCATGGCTGGGATGGGGCTGGGCGAAGGCGAGGTGGGCATCAGCTTGGGGACCAGTGACACCCTGTTCGTCTGGACACCGCAGCTGAGGCCGAAGCCAGGCATGGTGGTCTTCGCAAACCCCATCATCGACCAGCACTACTTGGCTCTTATCTGGTGAGCCCTGTCCCTCCATGGCTGGGATGGGGCTGGGCGAAGGCGAGGTGGGCATCAGCTTGGGGACCAGTGACACCCTGTTCGTCTGGACACCGCAGCTGAGGCCGAAGCCAGGCATGGTGGTCTTCGCAAACCCCATCATCGACCAGCACTACTTGGCTCTTATCTGGTGAGCCCTGTCCCTACATGGCTGGGATGGGGCTGGGCGAAGGCGAGGTGGGCATCAGCTTGGGGACCAGTGACACCCTGTAGCCAATTTGGCAAGAAGGGGTCAAACACGTGGATTATTGGGCTAGAAAAACACAAAGTCAGGTGCGTGTTGACACAAACCTGGGGGTTTGTGTCTGGCCCCAATTCGGCAAGCGCCACACAGAATCGTGTCAACACGCACCTCGTTATGGGTTTTTTAGCCCAACTCTTTGAGGAAAGAAGGTGGAAATAAGCGCATGTTAAGCTTAATTTATTGTGCATGGTATCCTGCGCGAAAATGGACAGATTTGAGGTCTTGTTATTTGTTTAAATTGTGAGGCAAAGGTTGAACAAAGTCAGTTGGCTAATATGGTGTAGAGAGTTATGAAAACAAGTATATGGCGCAAAGCGCAATAGGTGACCGCGGAGCACACCACCTTCCAGCTTATGATAGGAATGCATGGAATTTCCTCACTCTAATAGACAAGTCTGTGGTTTCTCTACCATTTTCGAAAGTAAGCACAGATTTGAAATCGCTATATATGACTTGTGAACAAAACTCAAGTCCTCTGTTCAATTCTAAGCCGTTCAGCTGTTACTGATTATTGATGACATTGCCATGCATGAAAGTTTATCACTCAAGAAAGTAAGTCTTGGTTTCTCAACCATTTTTGAAAGTAAGCACAGATTTGGAATTGCTATATATGACTTGTGAACAAAAAAACTCAAGTCTTCGGTGCAATTCTCAAGATTACAGGAGCTACAGCGCAAAAACTGTATATTGCAAAACCCTAGGATTACAAGGGTCGGTTGTGACACGTCTCAGTGGGTTGGTGTCAGCTCTGACCCATTCTTGGCGAATCGGAAAAGGGTCAATTGACCCTGACCCCAACACTTAGTGTCAGGGTTTGTGTCGGTGTCTAGTACTTAAGCAACACCGACCCAATGTTGCCGAATTGGCTACTATTCGTCTGGACACCGCAGCTGAGGCCGAAGCCAGGCATGGTGGTCTTCGCAAACCCCATCATCGACCAGCACTACTTGGCTCTTATCTGGTGAGCCCTGTCCCTCCATGGCTGGGATGGGGCTGGGCGAAGGCGAGGTGGGCATCAGCTTGGGGACCAGTGACACCCTGTTCGTCTGGACACCGCAGCTGAGGCCGAAGCCAGGCATGGTGGTCTTCGCAAACCCCATCATCGACCAGCACTACTTGGCTCTTATCTGGTGAGCCCTGTCCCTCCATGGCTGGGATGGGGCTGGGCGAAGGCGAGGTGGGCATCAGCTTGGGGACCAGTGACACCCTGTTCGTCTGGACACCGCAGCTGAGGCCGAAGCCAGGCATGGTGGTCTTCGCAAACCCCATCATCGACCAGCACTACTTGGCTCTTATCTGGTGAGCCCTGTCCCTCCATGGCTGGGATGGGGCTGGGCGAAGGCGAGGTGGGCATCAGCTTGGGGACCAGTGACACCCTGTTCGTCTGGACACCGCAGCTGAGGCCGAAGCCAGGCATGGTGGTCTTCGCAAACCCCATCATCGACCAGCACTACTTGGCTCTTATCTGGTGGGCCCTGTCCCTCCATGGCTGGGATGGGGCTGGGCGAAGGCGAGGTGGGCATCAGCTTGGGGACCAGTGACACCCTGTTCGTCTGGACACCGCAGCTGAGGCCGAAGCCAGGCATGGTGGTCTTCGCAAACCCCATCATCGACCAGCACTACTTGGCTCTTATCTGGTGAGCCCTGTCCCTCCATGGCTGGGATGGGGCTGGGCGAAGGCGAGGTGGGCATCAGCTTGGGGACCAGTGACACCCTGTTCGTCTGGACACCGCAGCTGAGGCCGAAGCCAGGCATGGTGGTCTTCGCAAACCCCATCATCGACCAGCACTACTTGGCTCTTATCTGGTGAGCCCTGTCCCTCCATGGCTGGGATGGGGCTGGGCGAAGGCGAGGTGGGCATCAGCTTGGGGACCAGTGACACCCTGTTCGTCTGGACACCGCAGCTGAGGCCGAAGCCAGGCATGGTGGTCTTCGCAAACCCCATCATCGACCAGCACTACTTGGCTCTTATCTGGTGAGCCCTGTCCCTCCATGGCTGGGATGGGGCTGGGCGAAGGCGAGGTGGGCATCAGCTTGGGGACCAGTGACACCCTGTTCGTCTGGACACCGCAGCTGAGGCCGAAGCCAGGCATGGTGGTCTTCGCAAACCCCATCATCGACCAGCACTACTTGGCTCTTATCTGGTGAGCCCTGTCCCTCCATGGCTGGGATGGGGCTGGGCGAAGGCGAGGTGGGCATCAGCTTGGGGACCAGTGACACCCTGTTCGTCTGGACACCGCAGCTGAGGCCGAAGCCAGGCATGGTGGTCTTCGCAAACCCCATCATCGACCAGCACTACTTGGCTCTTATCTGGTGAGCCCTGTCCCTCCATGGCTGGGATGGGGCTGGGCGAAGGCGAGGTGGGCATCAGCTTGGGGACCAGTGACACCCTGTTCGTCTGGACACCGCAGCTGAGGCCGAAGCCAGGCATGGTGGTCTTCGCAAACCCCATCATCGACCAGCACTACTTGGCTCTTATCTGGTGAGCCCTGTCCCTCCATGGCTGGGATGGGGCTGGGCGAAGGCGAGGTGGGCATCAGCTTGGGGACCAGTGACACCCTGTTCGTCTGGACACCGCAGCTGAGGCCGAAGCCAGGCATGGTGGTTTTCGCAAACCCCATCATCGACCAGCACTACTTGGCTCTTATCTGGTGAGCCCTGTCCTTCCATGGCTGGGATGGGGCTGGGCGAAGGCGAGGTGGGCATCAGCTTGGGGACCAGTGACACCCTGTTCGTCTGGACACCGCAGCTGAGGCCGAAGCCAGGCATGGTGGTCTTCGCAAACCCCATCATCGACCAGCACTACTTGGCTCTTATCTGGTGAGCCCTGTCCCTCCATGGCTGGGATGGGGCTGGGCGAAGGCGAGGTGGGCATCAGCTTGGGGACCAGTGACACCCTGTTCGTCTGGACACCGCAGCTGAGGCCGAAGCCAGGCATGGTGGTCTTCGCAAACCCCATCATCGACCAGCACTACTTGGCTCTTATCTGGTGAGCCCTGTCCCTCCATAGCCGGGATGGGGCTGGGCGAAGGCGAGGTGGGCATCAGCTTGGGGACCAGTGACACCCTGTTCGTCTGGACACCGCAGCTGAGGCCGAAGCCAGGCATGGTGGTCTTCGCAAACCCCATCGTCGATCAGCACTACCTGGCTCTTATCTGGTGAGCCATGTTAAGAAGCAAAGTATTGAAGACCATCCTTGATTTAAAAAACAGAATCTTCATTTCCAAAAGGCTTAGGTTTTAAAATGCACCCGGCGTAATGTCAAAACATTGACGCGGTGTCTACAAACCGTCATCACTAGCTTTCAAGATCACTTCCTTTTCACGATTTTCCGAAATCGTCACTTTGTTATACAGCTTCAAGAACGGGAGTCTGACGAGGGAGCGGGTTCGAAAGTTCGTTGACTGCTCAGACTGGGAGGCATTCAATAACCTTCTGGCCACCACACCGCCCGGCAACAACGGCAACATTGGTGTCCTGTCCTTACTTCCCCTTCCCACAATTGAAAATCTTTCTAATTTGGAGGCATCTATTTTGATTTGCCGGAATTTCTGCCAGAAGCCCCCGCGGGAGACTGGCGCTTTGACAAAAATCTGGAGGCGGTTGTTGGAAGATGGAAGAGGAAAGCCAGTTGAATGGAATCAGATTGCAAGGTCTCATCGTTTCCATCGGCGGTAGAGGCACGGGCTGTGATAGAGCATGGATGCCTCACCAAACGCTTCCATGCAGCAGCGGCCGGCATTTTGACTCCAAGTGAGGCCAATTCATAAATTTAATATTTATTAATAAGATTTATTAAAATAGATATATTAAAATTTACTAAGATAATTAATAAATTTATTTATAGACAATTAGTCATCAAAAATGATCAAATTGTCAGGCCGAGTTGTGGTAACGGGAGGAGCGTCCAAGAATAGCGCTATCCTTCAAGTCATCGCTGACGTTTTCCAGGCAAGGCCGAGCTTTCATAGATTGATGATAACTGAAAAAAGGGATTGATCAGGCCAATGTGGTGGTTTCCGGAGTAGCAGACTCTGCTTCGCTTGGAGGATCCCTGCGAGCTGCCCAAGGTTGCAGTTGCTTTTTTGAACCTGCATCAAAGAGGATGTATCAAGAATGACATCTTCTCAGATTTTGATTGAATAAATCCAAGCATGTGTCATTTTGGATACTCTCCCTTGAGCTGCTAATACTCGTACACCTTTTATTCAGTGACTTCCGGCAAGTCCTGGTCTGAGTTCATCGCCAGCGCCAGCTTGCACAAAACCATCGCCGCCTCACCGAATCCTGACACAGCCTCGGTTTCTTGCTGCATGTTTCTATCGAATGAGAGTTAGAACATTGATTTTAGATCTATGCGGATATGGTGCAGCAGTATGGAGAATTGGAGAAGAAATTGTTTTGCTAATTTTTCCAAATTGTGATACGCTGAGTAGTTTGGCCTAATCTTGCCCAACATGATCCAGAAAGGCAAAAAATGCCGATGATGCCAGTGCAAGGCGTGAACTGAAACAGAACAGCCACCTGCGAGACATTTACAAGCATATTAGCAAGCAATCAATGTAATGTTTTCGGTTGCTTTGTGCTTCTGCCAGATCGTTGCCATGGCTGCTGCACATTTCCTTCAAGGCAATTTGGCAGACAAAGCCATTGACATAAGTTTCACTCTTCTCCAGCATTGGCTCAAGAAATTTATATTCCTTCTTTTTTCAGGAATAGAAGACTTTCAGCCGGTAAACACCACCTGGCGAAGTTTCGGATCCGTAATTGACGTACTGCGCGATATTGCCGATCGCAATCAGTGCTTCGAGGCATGCATACAGACAAAAGGTGGCGCGAAAAACTGTCAATTGTTGTCTTTCGACGAAGTATTGAACATCTAAAGGCTGTGCAGCTGTGGATGTCCTCTTCTTCTCCGCCGCTTGGGATGCACTGCTCATTTGCCTTCTCAAGCCTACCCGTGTGGAAGCCCAAAAAGAGCTTCCTGCAGATAGCTATGACTTCGGACAGACCAAAGGCATCAGCACCTATGAGTGCCTCCCTTGCTATCGTTTCTGTTTGCTTTCCAATCAGTTTTATTTCAAAAATACTCTCCCAAGCTTCAGATGCTAGCAGAGGCATATTTATGCCTCTTTACGACCTGGGCGTTTGGCTGCTGCATCCTAAAATCACTTCCAATGAAACAAAAAACGGTTGTGAAGAAGAGCATGGCCAAATGATCACCTATGCTGCCTTGGAAGTGCTCCAAAAAGAAGTTTTACAAAAAAAGTTTTGGAATAACAGTTACAGCTCAGTTGTAGGATATGCTGAGCCTTTTGCCGCAATCGCAGTGGCTGTGGCTGGCTGATCACTATGACGAACAGAAGGGGCAATGGCTAACGCAGTCTCTTCCTTCCGGCCAATCGATGCAAGTACCGGGCAGTGGTTGAAAAATTGTCATGCAAACGCTGCTCAATAACCTTGCTTAAAGGCAGCCTGACGGGCAATGATATGAAAACGAAATGGCTGCTGGCTAGAATTGCTGCGAAAAACATCGAGTTTGAGGCTCGCTTTGGCAATGAAACTGCGCTTGGCTTGTGCCAAAGGCGCCCAAGTTATTCAGATTGAAAATAACATTTGCATTTGCATTTCTGTAATATTTACAGTTGCTCTGAAGCAAATGAAAAAGAAGCATGGCGTAGATGGAGGCTTAAAGTACTGTCTTGGCTGGAACTACGCTCTCTATCGTCGTCTTCGAATCAGCCCGTCTTTTTACCACAATTACGATCGGAGTTACTTCTTTTGATAAGTCAACGGCACAGCGTTGAGTCCACTTACAGAAAAGACCAAGTAGCATGCTTATGCTACTATGTTTTTGAGTCGGTTTTTTTATTAATTAAATAATATTATTCCATTCATCGGATAAGACTCAAGGTCTGTAGGCCATATAATGACCAAAATTAGGGCAGTCACATAGTAAAAGCAATGAAAGCGAAAATAAATTTTCAGCGCTAGTTTCAACGATGGATGACTGCTGCAGTCTCTGTTCAGCTACTCCGAGAGTAGCCACACGCGATGGCTGTGCTGCCTTCCAATGGACCAACATCACACTTCTGTTTCACCTCCACCTAATTTTCTGCCTCCATTTCAGGACCAGCTCGGAATGCATCCTTATCTCCGCCGACATATACACCAGCGAGTTCAGGCTGCAGTTTGCGACGCGGAACTACTCGGGAGAGCCGCTGTTTGAGCTCCTGGACCCTCTGCCAGATTCAGAGCCTCCCGATTACCGGATCAAAGTCGGCCTCTGACCTCCTCCTCGCATTATTTTCACGAGTTTTACAGAAAAGAAACTTTGCAAAAAAGCTTCACAGGACAAACAACAAGTCTTTGTACCATGCTGGAGTGAAGAAGGGCGCAATAAATATGAGAAAAAGGGAGGAGAAGAGGGTCAAGAGTCCCCGCTGGCGTTGGCGTTGGAGGAGGAGGGGGGCGGGGGCGCCTGGTGGAGGCGATTCTTGCCGCTCTTGGCGGTGTAGAGGAAGTAGGTGAGGACCTCCTTCTCGCTCACGGGGAACGCCGTCTCCAGCTGCCCCCACAACTCTGAGGCCAGCCCCGACTTGCTCAGGCCCGTCCGCGTTTGAATCTGCGCATTCAGAGGCTAACAGAAATTGGACAGAGAAGTTGTTGTAAACGAAAGTGATTTTCATTTTTTAGGCTAAAATTTTAACTGATGATAAATTTTGTTACTAGTTTTGAGAAAAAATTGGATATTAGAAAAATATTGTAAATTGAAAGGATATTTCCCAGAGAAGGCAATATAGCTCAGGTGGCACCTTGAAGTATTTCTTGATCCGACGAAGGGAGGCTGCTGGAAGAAGGTCCAGGCGTACCTGCCATTCAAAACCCTTGAATTTACGTCTTCAAATCGATAGAAAACTCGCATACCCTGGGCTCAGAAGAGTTGGCGTGGTTGGAATTCGTGACTCCATTGGTAGACGAATCAGCCTCATCCCCAGAGTCGAGGCCTTTCCGCCGGCTAGCCTTGGACCTGGTGTTCGAAGAGTTGCCCACCATCATTCGCATCTGCAATCACTCTCTCCAAGCTGGTTGTAATGCTCCCGGCTGGGTGGAATGAAGGGGAGCAGTAGTAATAGTGGACTGCGCGATTGAGCCGCGAAGGGCGCCGCTTCGCTTGTTGTCTGCAACGGACGGGGGGGCTCTCGCATCGATTGACAGATGGCCTCAGAGTCCAGAGGACTGCGCAGATTCGGGCGCGCAGTTGGCCCTGTTTATCTCCCGCTCTCTACCCGTCTGATTCCCGGGCACGGAAGTGGCACGTGTTTTTGCCATTAACCTTTTTGCGGTGGGCTCTGAATTCGGTTTCTGTGGTAATAATTGGGGCGGCATAATTCGAGTGTGCTGGCAAAGTGAGTTGGGCAAAATTTAAAGCAATTTCGGGTATTTTTGGGTAGAAGTTTGGATAACCGAAAAATTAAATGCGTGCTCTTTTTGACTGTTTTCGTGGAAAGTTTCTAGGTTTGTTTGTCCCAAAACAAAAATTACATCAATCGCAAGAGGAAATTAATGGCGAAAACTAATAAATTATGCGTAAAAATCGCGCAAAAAAGCGTATAAACAAATAGTTGTTGATATATTTTTGGTTTGCTTTAGCATTCACTTAATCACAAAACTCACGCAAAATTCTCATTCCCTTTTCCCCAAAAATTCCACTTTCGGTCTTTCGAAAGGTCAGAACTTTCTCAGTCTGTAATTATTCTTTCTCCATTTCATCACAAAAGCTGCCGTGCTCTTAAACTCTAAAGCTCTGAGTCAGTGACATTTTGAAGGTAGCTAGAATGGTGAGCGAGGACAGCTCCCCCACATCCCCTCTCATAGGCGGCGGCTCCCCGAGCTCCCGACGACGCCCCCGTCGCTACACCTGGCGAGGCGGCTACGAGGAGCTCAGCAAACGCGTCCTCTGCCCCACCTGCGAGGGCGAAGGATCCATCGGCTCCGTCCACAGCGGCCTTGTGGCCCTCATCCCCTTCGACGATCGACGACTCCGACCACCCAAGACGTCCCTCTCTTTTCCCTCCTTTACCCTATCTCCTTCTATCTCCCCCTCTTCACTCCTTTCCTATAGCTCATTTGATTTCACGCCTTTACCTTTTTCCTTCATCTCTTCCTCCTGTCTTTGATCCTCAGCTTATCTCCTTTACTGGTTCCAGGTGGCTCTGGATCCTGGTCGCCGTGGCCTTGATGCTGGCTGCCGGAGGTCTGACAGCCTTTTTTCTCATCCCCAGAAGCATCGATCTAGAGCCGGACTTGGGGGAGATCACTCGAGTCCAGCTGACTGCATATACTCCACGAAAGAGGCTTGCTCTGCAATTTTCAGTTTCCTGCTTTTTGTTTCTGGCAATCAAAGCTTTGAGTGAGGTGGTACAATTGGAGAACGGGGTGAACATCAGCAACTGGAACTACTACGCCGTCTCAGCAGTGGGCGGCTCTGCCACAGTCATCAACCGCTACCAGCCAGCCAATCATCGGATCATCGGCACTGGCAGCCTCAACCTCACTTCCTCAGCGTATCTTTCTCATTATATTTGCCAACAACTAGGAAATAAGCAAAAAAATTTCAAAATATTGCGTCTCTTTTTTTGAACCGGTAAAACTGAGATTCGTGTTTTTCAGCGGTGTCAGCATCGGTATCCGAAGCGGGGACGTCCACCTGCCCTTCCTTTTCTCCGTGAACATCACTGGCTCCGCCCTGTTAGTGCAAGCAGAGCGAGTAAAGGGATAATTAGCAACGTCGGTTTTCCAAGGCGATACTGTGAATCGGGGCTGTCAGAAGCGCCTCTGTTCATCCTGCTGCAATTCGACTACAGCCTGTCGTTTTCCTACCTCCTGCACAGCGAGCAGGTGGCGACCACGGCCTTCCAGATGATCTGCTGCACCCCACACGCCAACTGCTCCAGCTATTCCCCCAGTGATGTTGAGTTTGACTCATTCTAGATGAATGCTTACATTGAATCTTTCATTTGCCATGCTCAAGTTGAGGCTGTATCAATTTTTTGTGTCATTTTTTCTGCCGATGACCAAAATAATTGAAGGTGATGTGATGAGCCTTGTCCTCTAAATGACCAAGTCAATGGGGGGACCTAAAAACGTAACTCATTCTAGATGGATGCTCACAGTCTTGTTTATTTCTCACACTCATGTTAAGGCTGTTTCCATTTTTTGTGCCATTATTTCTGCTAATGACCAAAATAATTATCGTTATTAAGTCATGTCAGTCTAAATGACTAAGTCAAAGGCGAGACCTAAAAGCATAAGGAAATTGATGTACAATCGATTTGAACAAGAACTAGGGGAAGTGGGGCGAGACCTAACGCCATAAAGAAATTGATATACAATTGATTTGAACAGGAACTAGGGGAAGGGGAGGCGAATAAAGGCATCACCAGACCCAGCAACAGCTTGCCCCGTGACCGGACGCACGATGGCCTGACAGTCGTAGGCATCGCCATCAGGCCTGTACACCTTTTCCTCTCCTTTCTTTCCTCTCTCCTTCTACAGCCTACACAAGGTTGGCGCCCCAGCAACTCTTATGGCGCAGACATCGATCCCCGCACTGCGCCACACTCAGTCGGCCCAGACTCAGCGTCCCTTCACCTCCTCCAGCTGCCAACCCGCGCATTCCAGTCAGCACCTCCGCCACTGTCCCGCCCATCGTCTCTGGCAGCAGCCCAAGTCTTGACTGCTGGCATTGAAGTAGCACACCGGGCCATTCTAATATGACAGGGTGATCGGAATGGTTATTGTCTCTTGCCTATGCCACCATGGAGGTGTATTATAACCAGTGATCCTCAGTGATGCCACCATAACCCAGTTCAGAGAGGGCCTCGTGAACTCATTTTTGGATTCTCCTTCTCTGACCTGAGCTATGGCGGCATAAGCAAGCGACAAGAACCATGCCGATCACCCTGTATTGATCCCAGGGGACAGGGCAGGGGATGGCTGAACTTATGATCGCTACCCTGTACTGATATCATAAGTTCAACGATCTCCTGCCCCGTCCCCTGGGATCAGTGATACAAAAATCGCGCCCCCATAAAAACCCACCCATGCTGAACGGCTTCGGGCAGGCGATGAAGTCGGGCTGGAATATCCAGGCAGTATCCCCGTCCCTCCAGCCGCAGGTGCCCACCACCACCTCGTCCATGGGGCAGGCCAGGCTGACGGTGGAGCCAATTCGATGGTAGGCGTCGCTGTAGCTGAGGTTGAAGGCCGCGAAAGTGCTTTCATTCAGTGCCAGGCAGCCTAGGGTGAAAGGGACTAGGAGTAATTGAGGAGAGGAAGTAAGGAGGAGAGAATGGTAACGCAGATGCTGGACTTGGCAGACGGGGGTGCGGGCGGAAGGACAGTAGTTGCGGCTGAAGGCGCCGGTGAGGGCGTTGAAGAAGGGGCAGTTGTAGGAGCCGCCCAGGCTGGGGTTGAGGCCTTCGGCGGCCGTCAGCTCTGCCATTGCCGATTTGCCCCTGTCATTTCATACTCGGTCTACGTTTTGACTCTTTGATGGGAAGGCTGACAATATTTGCGTCCCGTAGGAAGCATGGCAAGGATCGCAATATTTGTAGTCATTGAAGGCGTAGACGAGGCCGAAGTAGAAGTAAGCGCTCTGTGTGAAAAAAGGTTTCAAAAAAAATGAAAATAAACTGGACACAAGTCAAGCCCAACAGATCCAATTATGGAGCGTGCCAAAGCCCAGTCCTGAGCATCCTGCGCACTGATAGCTTTCGGCTGGTAGAGGTGGGCATAGAAGCGAGAGTCCTGGTCGTTGCGACCAAGCTCCTCGGCACACTGCCTTTCGGCCAAGTAGAAGGCCTTCGTGGCCTGCGGTCTGCAGCTGGCTTTGGTCTGGCTCTGGTCTAGTTTTAAAGCTTTTTGAGAGGGACATAAGGAGGCAGGCTTTTCGATGCGGCAGGTAGACGGAGAGGAGGGAGGAATTTGCCGCCGCCTCGGTGCAAAAATCGCGAATGAACTGGTCGCTTTCTGATCCTAGGAATTATGGATAAGTTTGAATATTTCTCTGGTGGAGTAAAACCGAGGCAGAAAATTGATGGCAGAAGTGGCAAAACTGTGAGCAGAAGTTTTTTCATTATTGAGGGCTGCCGTATTTTTGCAAAAGGTCTGTTTGATTGGCTAATATAGGTAACTAGGGGAGCTTGGTGGTCAAGGGCCAACTTTGATTGGACGTTTGTTATTGTCCAGGTTGCTAGCCACTAGATGCAGCCGTATATCTTTCCCGCGACCATCCCTCTTCGTCCAAGCTACCCTTCGCTATTCCATCTTGTCACTAAATGCATCCCAGAGCTATCAAATGCAATGAAATCAGTGAAGGCACAACCTCTTTGACAGAACTAAATGATGGAATCAAAAAGAAATAAGCAGTGCTAGAAATGCATAGAAAATCTTTTGGACCAAAATATTGCATCATTTCAAGAGGCTTTACAAAAGCAGCGAAAAAATGGTGGACCAAAATATTGCATCTTTTCACGAGGCTTGACTTGAAGGAAAGGCGGCGAATCGGGCCTCCTGAGAAATGGCATCGAAATAGCGCAACAGCATTGCCTCCAGCTCTTGCCTCTTCGCCCGACCCTTTAGCTCAACTCTAGTTTAGCCTTTGACTAGGCTGGAATGTTGTTGAACCTTGAGGAGCAGAGCTTTCTGCGCTGCCACCTTTGCTTCCAGCTTTGCCGAACGTTCCTGGGCCTGAGGATGAATTATTCATCTTTGGGAAAAAGGATCAGCTTAAAAATTCACTCACCTGACTCAACACCTTGGCCGCTTCCTTCTGGTCCTGCTGGGTCACCACGAGGCTTTCGTCCTATAGAGCCAGTGAAGATTATGATCCAAGGAAAGAATTAGAAGTCGTAAAAAGAACCTTGAGCTTCTGCAAATTGCCGATAACTTCCTGCTGCTTCTGCAGCTTCCCCTGGCTTTGGACCAGGCAGATCTCCAGACTGCTGCACTCCCCCTCCTTCTTCTTCAGCTGCTCCTCCAGCCACCGCCTCTCCTTCTCCACCTCCGCCAGGTCCAGCTGAGCTCCCGCCATCTCCTTCTGCGCCGCTCCCATAGCCGCCTCCAAATCCTTTCTCTCCCCAAACACCTCCAGAGCCTCAAAGCCCCACCTTCAGCTCCTTCTCCCACTGGGCGGCCAGATCCTGCGCCAGCTCCTTCCCGACCTCCTCCAGCTTGCCGGGCAGGTTGGCCTTCGTCTCGCTCCAGTCCAGCCTCAGGGCGTCGAAGCTCCGCTCTATGGGTCCCAGCCTCTCAAGACACTCTCGAAGCTTCCTGTTCGTCCTCTCCTCCTGCTGCTTCTCCTTGGCCAGTCGCTTCTTCTCCTTCCCCAGTCGCTCGATCTTCTCCTTTGCGTCCTCTGCCACTTGCAGCCGCTGGTTGGCCAACTCCACGGTGTCCTGCTCCCTCTTCTTGGTCTTCGTCAGTTCCTCTTCTAGCTGTCGCTTCTCCTTCTCCAACAGCTGCTTCTCCTTCTTCCAGTCCTCCTCCCGCTGCTTGGTCCTGGCCAGTTCGTTGGCGGTCTGAGCCAGCTGCTGCTGGCCCTCCTTCTCCTGCAGCTCCAGGAACTTGTTGCTGTTCTCCAGGGCGGCGTTGGCGTCCCTCAGCCTCTCCAGCTCCGGGTCGGGGCTCTGGGGAAACGGCGAACGGTAGGAGGGAGTGCGCGGGGAGCTGTGCCGACGGCCCCTGCTCAGACTGCCGGCGGCGGCGTGGTAGGGGCGGACGAGGGAGTTGATGGTCTCCTTGAGGCTGAAGTTCCGTCGCTCCAGACTGGCACTGATCTGCCGGATGCGCTCTGCGATGCGTCCGAGGTCGAGCGGGGGCAGGCTGTTGAAGTGCTGGCGGGTGTGGTCGTCCGGGTCGTCCATCTTGAGGGCCTCCTTCCGTAGGAGCTGCATCTCTGCGAAGAGCTGCCAGCTTTCGGCCTGCTCCTTGGCGCTGGTCAGCTGTTGGTCGAGGTCCAGGACTTTGGCGGCTGTCTTGCTGTTGGCCTGGCGAAGCTGGTCCTTCTCGGAGCTGAGCTGGGTCAGGGTCTGCATCACGGACTTTTCCGCTTCTTCCTGAAAGCGATACTCACTTTTGGCTTATATTCCGCATAAAATAAACAAATTTGAGACACTTTATCATAAATTTAGTTTTTCGCTTCATTGGCTTATCTTCTGCATAAAATAAACAAATTAGAGATACTTTATCATAAATTTAGTGTTTCGCACTATTGGCTAATTTTCGGCGTGAAATAAACAATTTAGAGAGATAATGAATCATGAAATTAATTTGATGTTGTCAAAAATCATGCGCATTTATGCATCAACGATTTTTGCTGCCAAAGAACCAAAAACTGGCATTACATCGATTTCTAAATGAGCCTTATTGTGCAGGAATAATAAGTTGAAAGAGAAGTGGGTACGGTGAGAAAGCGACGAATGGCCTCGGCCTCATCTGGTGGTGGCTGGTTGGACTTGGAACAGCTGGCCAGCTGCTCCGGCTGTTTCAGCAGACTGGCCACAGTCTTTCGCTCCCTCTGCAGCTTCTCCACCTCTGCAATTGATTTTATTTGAGGCTTCCTCTTCTAGGAGTTACGAAAAGGCTCGATACCTTTGCAGATGCTGTGGAATCTGTCTCGAGCAATCTGCGCCAAATTGATGTCCTGCAAAGCATGGCTTGGGTGGCGCTGGCGTAAGTGGAAGATGATAGAAGAACCGGAGAGGCGAGATCCTCGAGGATCTGGCTAGGATTCAGATCCATGGCGAGGGAAGGACGATTTCTGGCAAGAGGTTTATCTTTGGAAACCTCTCTCAACTTTCTCGCGCTTTCATGTTTTGACCCGCCTTGGCCTTTTGCCTGCCTCTCCTTCATCGCTGCCCATTACTAAAAGACGCGCAAATATTTCTGAGCTCTCAGCCAATGCCGATAAAAAAAGCTTATTTTACATGTCTATTATTGTTACTTTTGAAGAATATTGTCTGTCATCAAAGCTGCAAGATTTTTTCATTTTCTTCCAGCATTCAATGAATAATATAAATTAGCGTTAAAAAGTATGTCTGTGACTAATTTGGTAAAGTTATCAAAATAGTGTCTTCCATCAAAATATTCTGCTTGAATGCTCTGAGTAGTAGACGCTTGAATGAATGACAAAGGCGGTTGAAGTCGTGCCGAAAGAAAGAAAGCAGTGCATTCATTCACTGACGGGGGGGGCAGAATGGATGGATGGCGGGAGAGCCTTGGACAGGGCGAGGACGAATACCAGACACGCCCAGGGAGTGTGCCAGGGGTTGAGGGGGCGGTGTGAGAGAGAGGGAAGGGGGAAGTGAGTGTGTGTGAGTGTACTAGTGAAGCGGGTGCTCAGCCTCCTACCCTGTGTCCTCTGCTGTGGGCGGCCGCACAGTGTGTACGCATACTCCTGCCCCCACCCACTGAGAGCTCGCAGGCCGTTAGGAGTGTAGGCCAAAACCCCCAGCCATGCCCTCCTCCCCTCACAGACCTCTGCCCTCTCACACAGTCCGCAATGTGTTTGCTCAGAGGGTACTGATAGGCTAGGCCCTTTGGCCTGGCCTATTGCAATGGCGACTAGTTGGGAAGGCCTTTTCAATGGCGCACTTTTTGGCGCCGCGTGGAGCTATGGGGTGTGATTAGGCGGAGTGCATGGGGAGTATAGTAGGCTGGTGTTTGGCGGGGGGAGTATGCAGGGTGCTGGTAGGTGTCTATTTTGACGCATGGCAGGGGAGTGGCAGGGAGTAGGGGCAGGTTTTGTCCTCTTTCCTGCATCGCTCTCTCTCCCCCTAGAGTTCATGCCGGAGATCAGCCCTCATCCACCGCTTCCCAATGCCTCTGCATACCAGACCCAGCCCACACTCCCAACTATAGGCATGCAAGGATCCCTTTTCTTTTAGGCGCTTTCATTTCATCATCGATTCAGCAATCGCATCATTCACTCCTGGTAGAAGCGGGTGGCAAGGTCGCTAGGCTGAAGTGAAGATGAGCAGTGGGAGAGGGCTAATGCTGGGAGGAGAAGCTAAAGGAGGGCGTAAATCAGTGCCTCGTGGCGGGGCGTTCTAAGGAGCTTAGTGAAGCTGGAAAGTGAGCCTCCTCCTTCACCTTCCACCTCCCCGTCTCCCAGGGCATTTACACACACACACCCTCCCCCAAACCCTCCCCCACTCTCAAACAAACCCTCTCTACAGCAGCACCTTCCAGACCTCCTGTCACTTCCCTCCTCTGTCACCTGTCTCCCAGCCCAACAGTAGTGCTTCCTCATTAGTATTGTCAGTGTGTCAGAAACCCACGCTCTGAACTGTTCAATCACGTCTAAGGGGCGGGATATCGTTTGTATTCGAGTGGACAGTGAAGATGTGTTTGCAGAGAGAAGGATGACAGACGGGATGGGTAAGATGACGGTGGACGAGCTGTTGCAATCGATGCCGAAGATGATGCGGATAGCGGACGACCTGCACAACATGACCTCCTACATCAACGACCTCCGCATCATCACCATCGTCATGGTCGTCGCCGGCGCCATCGGCGGCATCGGTCTGTCCCCCTGTTTTGCCTTTCAACAGTTTTTTGATTTTCCAAAAATAATTTAAAATTGCGATTTGGAAACTAAACGTTTACTCCAAGTTTCATTTGAAGAATGATTTTTGATTAGAAATTTTGACTTGCTGAAAAAAATAAAGCCAGGAAGCAAAGTTAAGAGAGAAGCGTTTGCAGGCTACCTTCTATTCAAGCTGAGCCAGGCGAACAGAGGCGAAGAAGAGGTTCCGCCGCATCACCACAGCTATCGACGCGCTGCCCATCACTACTTCGATGATGATGCTTATCGGTTATCTTCCACATCCTTCCCTACAAGGCTAGGCAAAAAATTATGAATAATGTTTTCTTTTATGAGAGCGAAGCGCCAAAAACAGTTTTGTTCAATTTCCCCCAACAGGCCACCCAAAATTGGAATACGAGTGCTTTGGGAAAATTTTCACTTTTGGTGAAATTTATTCGTCCATTCTTCTACAATTGCCACAGCTCCCTTTTTGGCTCCCCCTACCCCCTTTTCGTCCTCTACTTCACCTTCCTTCCCTGCAGGTACAACGAGCTTCACTCCGTCCGGTCAGAGCCGCGAGCTTTGCCGGAGAAGCTGGCGCTGGCCAAAGACTCGGGGAAGTCCAGTCCCGCCGCGCCCGACCTCAAGGGCACGCCGGAAGTCTAGCGCCCACATCCATTCGCCCGCTTCCCATCGATTCGGGTCACGCTGTTGAGGAGATTTCATCTCCCCATTTTCTCTACCATTTCATCCGGGGAACTTCATTGTGCAACTCTTTCTTTCTGTAAATTGGCGGCCAAACCATTCCAAATCCTATGACACTACTCTATTGCTGCGAAATCAGGAGGGGCACAACTCGCTTCCAGTCCCCATTCATTGCTGCGGTGCTCCTGTTTTTTCCACACTGCTCACCCTCTCTAAATCTTTCCTCTATTTTGTCCATTCTATCCAGTGTTTGCGTCTGTTGTTGTGCTATTCTAATTCGATCTGTTGACTTCGATCAATAACTGTTCAAAAGTTAGGCCAGAAAAAAACAGATTCATCGCAGCAGCAAAGCATCGTGCCAGAACATTCTCGTAACTTTCGAAGTAGCACTTTACTATCGATATGACTGGGCCGTAGTTTTTGATCCACAATTAAAGCAACGTTTTCAAGAAGTCAGTAAAGCATACCCACTTCAAAAAAGGACTAATTTAGCAAAGTTGCGGGAAGCTCTTGCAAGAAATAAGTTGATCAGAGTTCAGGATGATCAATACGAGGGTAGAGGCGGCGACGATTCGGCATCATGGAAGGCCAGCCTTCTTTAGCGAAAGCCACGCTGATGGCCAGTAGCCCGGCAAAGAGTAGGACGCTCAGAAAGTAGATGGTGACGAGCGCCAGACGAATCAGGCGCTCGCAAAACGTCATCTTTGTGTAGCAGGAGTGAGGAGTTCTGTCAGCAGCATTCTTGACATTGCAGGATTTGGCTGTGGATTTAAGGCTAGCTAGAGCTGGTGTCATTCTGCGATATTTCGTGCAGCTTTTGGGTGTGCTTGCTTTTGGATAGGCTGAAACAAAGACCCTGCCATTGAATAATGCACAAGCTGCAAGCTAGCTAGGCCACACAGCAACGGACGACTTTGCTCATGGAATTAATGATGAGGAAAGCAAGAAGGGAATAGCTGCCATATAATGGCTAGAACTGGAATAATTACTGTCAACTTTGAACCATAAAAGAGTATTATTTTGTAGGAATCTAGAAACCAGGCCCAGCAGAAATAAAATAGCCAGCAGGATCCAGACTCAGAAGAGGATGTCTAGCTATAAATACATTGACCGTCTGTTCTTCTACACAGTTGATCACATTATCTACAGTCGGAGCAGCCAAGAAGTTTCAAGATTTTCGACTCGCCCAGAGTTGATCGATCACCTCCGGATCTGCGATCGTGGTTTTGTCCCCGATTTCCTGCAACAAAGAAGCTACATTTTCGTTTCATCACTAATTTATTCGCCCACTTTATCAACTATTCGTTGCCAAGAAGAACAGGGGCTAAAACTGCGAAACCTTAGAGCCTCGAGCCACAGAGCGCAGAATTCGTCGCATTATCTTCCCTGAGCGCGTCTTTGGCAGGCCAGGTGCCAGCTGAATGGTATCCGGCACCGCCAGCGGTCCAATCTTCTTCCTCACAACCAGCGCCAGTTCTCCCTCCAGCCTCTCGCTCATCTCCTCTCCCTACAACCATCCCTCCTAGGCTTCTGAGGGAGGAGCAAGTGAGGAGGAGAACAATTTTCAGCGTCACAAAGGCGTAGGGACACTGGCCCTTGATGGGGTGCGGAGCGCCCACCACCGCGGCCTCCACAACCGCCGGGTGGGTGACGAGGGCGGATTCGATCTCGGCCGTGGACAGCAGGTGCCCAGACACATTCATCATATCGTCCACGCGCCCCGTGATCCAGTAGTAGCCATCTTCGTCCCTTCGACAGCCTGAATCAATGGCCATATTTCAGCTTTTCTAATGCCAATTTGGCCTCCTCCTACCATCGCCGGTGCAGTAGTAGCCGGGGAACTTGGAGAAGTAGGTGGACTCGAAGCGCTTGTGGTCCCCGTAGACCGTGCGCATGAGGCCGGGCCAAGCGCCTTTGACCACCAGATGTCCATCACCTGGTCCCTCGATCTCGTCCCCGGCATCCGTCAGGATGGCTGGCTCTATGCCTTCAATCGAGGCAAGGGATTGAAAATTGGCTGATTTGGAGGGGCAGGGGCAAACCGAAGAAAGGGAAGGTGGCAGAGCCGGGCTTGGTGGGTGTGGCTCCAGGGAGGGGAGTGAGGATGTGTCCGCCAGTCTCTGTCTGCCAGTAGGTGTCCACAATGGCACAACGGCCATCCCCCACCACGCTGTTGTACCACATCCAAGCCTGGCAAGGGATGTAGTTGCTTCAGGCAAGGGAAAGAGAGTTGGCATATAAAAATTTAATTCACTACTGTGCTTACACTTTGGATAGAATTAACATATTATTTTTTAATGTTTAATAATTTTAAATTTGCATAATTTGTCGTGATCCAATGATGCTGGTAAAAAAAAACCTCAGGATTGATGGGCTCCCCGACGGTGCCCAGGACTTTGAGGCTGGATCTGTCGTGGCGTCGCACAAAGGACTCCCCGTGTTTCATGAGTGCCCGAATGGCTGTAGGCGCTGTGTAGAACTTGCTCACCCGGTACTTGGCCACCACGGCCCAGAATCGCCCCGGGTCCGGATGGAAGGGAGTCCCTTCGAACTGCAAATCTCATTTTGTTGCACAAAAATATTTGAAATCAATTGTTAAAATTGTCCCTCAAAATTAAAGTTATCCTAAATTATTCTTCAAATTTATCCCATAAGATGGTTTTAAGACCGAATTTGACTGGAAAATTATTGAAAATGACCCAATTCTAAAAAAAGCAGATTTTCTCTAGCAAGCCAAGCTCTACAGCTAGGCTAGGCCAATACCAGAACGCCAGTGGCGCCGTTGGCCAGTGGCCCGTAGGTGATGTATGAGTGTCCGGTGATCCAGCCGATGTCCGCGGTGCACCAGTAGACGTCTTCCGGCTGGAAGTCGAAGACGTAGCGGAAGGTGCTGTAGGCGTACAACAGGTAGCCCGCTTGAGTGTGGAGTACTCCCTTCGGCTTCCCAGTGCTGCCCGAGGTGTAGAGCATGAACAGAGGCTCCTCCGCCTCCAGCCACTCCACGGGGCAATCTGGCGAGGCTGAGGCCATCTCGTCAGACCACCAAACGTCACGCTCAGAGTTGAAGGCTGCCTTCAAAGTTTGGTTTGGGGTTTGGTGGTAAATGTTGAAAATTAAATGCTGGAAACAAGAAATTTCAAAAAACATTTTAAATGCCGCTCAGAGTTGAAAGATGTCATCAAAGTTGTTGACGTAAATTGAGGAGGAGCCGAGGGATTTCAGGAAAGGAGAATTACGTTCAGGGAATAGCAGGGGCGAGTCCCAGCTTTGGGCTCCGCCGGTGGGACGTCGCCTTCTTTGGGCGACAGATGCCGCACCACAATGCACCGTTTCACTGCCATCTGAAGATCAGGGACAGTCACTTTTAGGCTCCTAATTTTAATACTTTAATTATTTTATTGTTTTTATTTTATTTTTTGTTATTTTAAAAAAATAACTCAATAAACTGAACCTGTTCCTTGGCCAGCTCAATGGCCTGGTCGGCTATTTCCTTGAGGCGGATCAGTTTCACGCCGCGCCAAACCCCGTCGGCTGTGATCAACAGTTCCGACTGGGCGTCCACTATTCTGTCCAAATCAATAACTTAAGGGGGGGGGGTAGAAAAATCTCAGATTGTCAGAAGAGGGCACCTTGCAGCCAGACTCTCAGCGGAAAACCCCCCGAAGACGATGGAGTGAACTGCTCCAATACGAGCACAGGCCAGCATTGCCACGGGCAGCTCCATGCACATCGGCAGGTAGATGGCCACACGATCTCCCTGCACCCTTATTGCTAGCATCAGCAATTGCTTATGAAGGCTGAAGGGTCTACCTTTTTGACGCCGTGCTTGCGAAGTACGTTGGCGAACTTGCTCACCTCAGCCTGCAGCTGGGCGAAGGTGATGGTTGCAGAATCCTCTGGGTCGTTGCCTTCCCTGCAAGGTGGAAGGGAATAGGTGAGGTTAGAGAGGGGAAAGCAAGGAGGAGGAACCAAAAGAAGGCCACTTTCTCCCCCCTGCCGTCCAGCACATGGCGATCCACGCAGTTGTAGCAGACGTTGGTCTTGGCGCCCTTCATCCACTCGATGCTCACTGGGCCTTTGCGGATGTCCAGGTTGCAGCTGAAGAAGTTCGCCTGGTCCCAGGGCTCCTGCAAGGCTTCTAGTAGGGCTTAGTGGAGCAGGAAGCAGGAGGTGGAAGCCTTGAAATAGAGCTGCGAGGCGATGCGAGACCAGAAGGAGGCTGGGTCCTTGATGGACTCCTCGTAGAGCCGTTGGTACTCTTGGAAAGAGGGCACATGGGACTCTGCTGTCAGCGCTGGCGGCGGGTCGAAGGTTTGCTCGGAATCACCCAGGTAGACCTGTAAGCTCCATTTTTCTCGATCTCCGTCTAAATACTTCTGCACAGCAGCATCACGAGAAATCATTGCAAGGTAATCATTGTAATGACTGTAGTATTGTCATCATTGTAATCCTTGTTGTTATTACTGCAGCGCAGACAAGGAGCGTGATGCATTGAAAGATCATACTCCATGATTGTTAGCAATCACTTTATCAATGGGCAGAGAAAAGGCCTAACACGCCACTCTTCGTCCTCGGCAACAGTCTGCTGCTGCATCTTGGAAGAATGGCTGTGTGGAAGGGGAGGGCGGGAGTGAGTGCGTACTGGGTAGAGATGGAGTTAGGGCTGCTCATATTGACCAGAGAGGCGGGGACACAATTTCGGGTTTAGCGTTCGCGCCCTTGGTGGGAAAGGAGAGCTAGCGTAAATTTACGGCTCCCTCTAGCCCCTTTCCCGTCCATTTCCCATGGGGCCCCCCCTCCCCCAGAAGAGGAGCTGTTGAACTGATAAAATGGTGAACCTTGACTTTGGCGTCGTCCCCGGCTCCTTCGGGCATGTTCTCTGCTATCGTTTCGATGGTTGCCATTGCGCCAGCCTTGGTTTCTGAGGCCCAGAGCTTTGAAGAAGCCCACTTCACATGCAAGCTGCAATTGTCACAAGTGACTCTTGGAGGGCCTTTTGGGGAGACCGCAATGGATGTTATGCGTGGGTTAAGTGGCGGATGTGGGAGAGGGAGAGAACCTGAACCGGTTCCTCCTCTGCACTACCCTGTGGCACCGTACTGTCGCTCAACTATCCTGATGGGTTATGGCCACTGTATTACCACAAGTATGATCTTACTTCCACAAAGGGATGCGTTTTAATTCGGCTTGCTCAAAACTTTGAAAAGCAGTGCTGGTTAAAAAGCAGCTTTGAAAAGATTGAACTCGATAGGGAAATGGGATTCCTTCTAAGGATAATTTGGCTGGAAGTGCGAGCGGCTGGAAAGAAAAAGGAGGCAATTAGGATTTCAACGGCGGCGGGGAGCTTTGAAGCAATCGATAATCCTCTTTCTAGCTCAACGTTTCCCCTTTTCTTTTCCCCTTCTGAACCAACCTTAGGGCGCCATTTCAAAACGGTTGACCTTTGTATTGTTTGCGCCATCAGAACCATGATATTCTTAAGTCAAAGCTATGAATTTGGCTTTTATTTTAAACTTCTTTCTTTCTTAAAGGTCAACTCTCAAAAAACCACCCTCTCAGATTTGAATGACATTTTTTTCCTAGTTAGGGAACAGTGGTGTTAGGTAAAACTATTTGGCAGTTTCATTTCACTTTTCCACTTCGAGAGTAAAACCCCCAATCATTTTGCTTCACTTTTAACCTCATGCATTTTAGCTAAAATTAGTTACACTTAAAAATTTGAATTTTTTCCACTTTTTACAATGTTTTCACTTTTTTCCACTTTTTTGGTCTGTTTGCATAAAAACGTCCCAATTTGTCTCAAAATTGCTTCAAATTGCACGGGAGAGTGTCTGAAACAAAACAGAGTAATGCAAGGCATGGCTGAAACAGTCAAAAGAGAATCCTACTTGAGGAACTGATAAAAAAGTTTGAGAAAATTTTGAGAAAAATTTTGAAAAATTTTCAAAATTTTAAAAAATTTTGATAAAATTTTGAAAATTTGAGAAAATTAGTGCATAAAACAGCAAAAAAAGTGGAAAGTGAAATGGAAAGTAATAAGTGGAAAGTAAAATGGAAATTCACTTCACTTCCACTTCAACCTCCGGGGGTCCAAAACCATATTACTTCACTTCCGCTTCCACCTCAAGGGTTCCAAAAGAGTTTTTTTTTCCACTTTTTTCCACTTTCTACTTTTTTTTACACTTTTTACTTAACACCACTGTTAGGGAACATCAAAGTAAGCTTGCACTCTGAAACGGTTTTTGCTGAATCTCATTTTATTCATTAATCATTTTATACTCATTCTATTTTAATCTCATTCCATGTTCGGCACAAAATCAATGACAAATGTATGGCAAGGTGCGTCGCTGTGCGCCGCCTCACAGAATATGTACAATAGCCAGATAAATAAAATTTAAAACTCATGATTGGCTCCGAAAATTGGGGCAAAACAGGGCGCTGCCCAAAAACTGCCAAAAATGGCCATTTTTGGAGGTTTTTTGAGGTTTATCCAAAATGTTCACAACTTAATATTTTTTTACGCAATTAATTTTTGAAATGTACGCCCCAAAATTGACCCATAGTCATAAACATTAGCCCAAATAATTTTTAAAAAAATTTATGCATTTTTTAGTAGGGTAATAATTGTGAAAAATTTTAATAATTAGGTGTCAGTAGCTTTTTGAGACTAGGCCTTGTTCTTTGGAAAATCATTTTACGTTTTTAAACTGAGTGCACGGCTGAGTGAGTGCACCCAAGTTATGGATAAAAATGTAAGAGGATTTCTAACACAAGGTATCACTGGACTCACGCCGACACAAACGCCGACACAAAATGCAAACGTCTCAGAAGCAGATTCCACTAGTAGTAGTTTTATTTCTTTGCCATTTTGCCCTGGGCTATTTCAATATTGCGAGTTAGGAGCTTCACTTTGGCACGTCGATGGTACCAGATATAGTATAACCCGCTATAAAATAATATTGCTTAGAAGAAAGAGAGCAGGAGATGCTGCATTGACCCAGCTTGCTCATGCTCACCCAGCTTGTGCACCTGGGGGCCGTGCCCTTTGTTTCTGGGCCCTTAAAAGAGGAGCCTACCTCACCGGCAATCATTGCGTTGACGAGTAGAGAAGCGAGCGAGAAAGATGCGTCTTCTAATCGTGCTGGCGGTGGCCGGAGCGGCCCTGGCTCTGCCCTCCAGGGTGAAGCGGGCCTGGTGGAACCCCAAGGACTGGGGCGTCTTCCAGAAGGACTGGTGGGTGGTAAGAACCCGGCTAGCAGTATTGGGGGGGGGGGGGCATCACCGATTTTGCTGGCTTTTTAGCACCCAATTTAGGACAAAATTCCAAAAAATTCTAATTTGAGGGAAGGGCTTTTAAAAACCTTTCTCAAAGCCCCTCTGGCTAATGTGTGCGGCCTTTGTTTCCAAGGAATTCGGCGTCAACTTTGCTGACGCGATGGCGGGCAGCGACAATGGGAAGATCGCCATGGAGATGAAGAAAGACCCCAACTACCAGAACACCGGCACCACCTATGTCCTCGACCACGTGGAATTCAACTGCCCCGTAGGCGGCCTGGACTGAAGCGAAGGGGGAGAATGAGAGCATTGTTGGTGCAGGGAGCCACGGCGGAGTTGTCGGGTGGTCGCGCCGACGGGGAGTATGACGCCGGCCATGCTTCCTTCCTCTTCGGCAAGATGTGCGGGGCCACCATCAAGGGCATGGACGGGAGCTACCTGGAGTACGGGCCCACCAACGCCATCACCGGCAGGAAGTGGACTCCGATCCTCTCCTGCCAGCCAGTGCCAGAGTCTTCTTCTTTACAGCGCCATGAGTGGCCCCGACGGGAAGGGCCTGAAGTTCAACCGACTCCGCGGGCCCTTCATGGTCTTCCAGAACCAGATCCACAACGGCGGCAACATCATGGACAGCAATCGTTAGCCAGCCTGCCCTAGCCCCAGTGCCAACTGAGCATGCTCGGGATGACTTCATTTATTGCATCTCTTCATCCCTGCTCCTCCTCTATGCCTCCTCCTCCATCAACCTCTATTGAGGAGACTGGGGGCTTGCAGCTGTTATGCCATTGCCAAGAATGTAAGGTTGCTTGCAGCCGTGAACGTGCCAACGATGTGCCGGCCCACGGTGAAATGCACGGGCCAGCCGGAGCTGATTGAGGATGAATGCGAGGATGGGAAGGCGCCCTCCTTCACCATCACCTGTCACGCCATCTAGACCCACACACCCAGACACAATAGCTACACACCTGTTTCACACCTCCAAACTTCCACACACCCCAGCGATCATATATCAGTCAAATAAAACTGCACCTGCAACGAAAGGCTACATACGATCTATGCATAGGTAAGACTGAGCCGGAGGAGGAGGATCAAGCTCACTGCAAATGAGAGAAATTCGTTTTCCCTAAATCCAAACAACTTAGACTCTTTTGCTGTTGGCGATGAGCAGTCCTGTTGAATAAAGGTTCAAATATCTCGACGCAAGAAGTGCCACGTCTCCTCTTCAGGCGCTCTTGAATTGCCCACCTACTGTTGTCTTCCTTTTTCCTACCGAAGTCATCAAATATAGACACCCTTCGACTTTCGACCTTTAATGAATTCGGCGATTGGTGAAACCTGACTGAAAGCTAAAGAACCTGAAAGAGGTGATAGTGAACCTGATTTACTATAATTTTTCTAGATTCCACAGCCATAAATCGAATATAACCCTGACTAAATTGGCGAAGACATTGTTGCTACCTAATTCCTTACTTTTGTATTTTAGTTACTTTCTCGTAGGTTGTTAAAATTAGCAGGTTTTGTTCCCGCATAATTTCTGGTAGGTTATGACGATATAGCTTTTCTTGAGATCTAACGCAATATCTGCACTTCGACATTCAACTCAAGCTCTTTCTAAACCTAGTTCAAAAATGCGGAACAAAATGTCTCAGAACAATCAGCAAGCTGACTCTTAGTGATTCAATCTTCTGCCTCCTCCTCTTCCTCCTTCTCCTCCTTCTTCCTTTCTTCCAGCTGAATGCGCCACATCTCCGCGTAGATCCCGTTCAGCTTCATCAGCTCATCGTGACTCAAATATCCAATGATTCTTAGCAAAAATTAATAAAAATTTAAATTACAAAAAAATCAATTTCGATGGCATAGAGCAAAGAAGGAATAGAAATATAGCAGATTTTTTTAGCTCACCTGCCGTACTCCTGGGCCAGGCCGTGCTGGAGTACCAGTATGTTGTTGGCGTGTCGGATGGTGGACAGGCGATGGGCGACCACAATTGTCGTCCTCCCCGTCGTCATCCGATCCAGACTCGTCTGGATGTTCCGCTCCGTGGCTGAGTCCAGAGCGGATGTGGCCTACAATCCTCCAAGCCCTCATATCCTACTCACCCTCAACCTCATCCCCTAGACCTCGTCCAAGAGGACTATTGGGGGCTGCTTGAGCAGAGTGCGAGCGATGGCCACCCGCTGTTTCTCGCCACCGCTCAGCTTCAGGCCCCGTTCACCCACCACCGTCTCATAGCCTCAAATATTTATTAAACTTTTATTAATCAATTAATTAATTTTTTCATCTATAAATTTTAATTTCTCTGCTTTTCGACTAGACGACTCACCCCTGGGGAAGGATAGGATTCGAGAGTGAATGTCGGCCGCCTTGGCTGACGCCTCAATCTCATCATCACCAGCTCCGATGCGCCCGTAAGCGATGTTGTACCTGGCAGGCAAGCAAGAAAACTCATTCTTAGCAAAGCTTCACTGAGACAGCCAACTTGATGGAATTGTTGAAGAGGACAGTGTCCTGTGGAACTACGCCGATCAAAGCTCGCAACGATTTCTGCGTCACCTATGCACCAATGCTTCATCTTCAAAGTGAGGCCATTGGGGCTTTGTGGGGCATACCTGGGAGATATCCTGGCCATTGATGAGTATGGCACCGCCCTGTAGGTCGTAGAAGCGGAATAGGAGGCGAAGTATGGTGCTCTTGCCAGCACCAGAAGGACCCACAATGGCCAACGTTTCCCCCGGCGGCACCACAAAGCTCACGCCCTCCAGCACTCGCTTCTCCTTCTCGTAGAAGAAGCTCACGTCTCGGAACTCCACCTTTAAAATCCCCTCTCTTGTCCAAAACTATCAGAGGAGGAGAAGAAGACCATTTACCTGAGCTCCACCAGTTCCACCGCTATTGAGGTTCAGATCGGGTGCTCCGATAATGTCGTGGATAGCAGTCTTCTCCGTCAACAGCTCCAGCATGTTCTCCATGTCCACAAAGTTTTTCTGGATCATCCTGAGACCCTTTATTCTATTAGGGTCTTAGAAAAAACTTATAAAAAAGCCCCAACCGGTAGTAGGTGCCGAGAAAGTTGAGCGGTCCATAGAGCTGTATGATGTAGGTGGCAAAGAGGACGTAGTCACCCACTGTCAGCTTACCGTCCACCACAAAGCGAGCGCAGAGCAAAGAGCCTAGGGTTATGAAGTCTTTCGAGAGAATTCCATTTTTGAACTGCCGCCCAGGACTTGGCCTGGGGGCAGTACTAAGGATTCACCCCAAAAAAGGGCGTGGGTCTATATATATATATATGTATGTAAGCACAAATTCCTCCATGGTTTCTCAACCGATTAGGCTCATTTTTTCTGAGTATGTCTGGTATGATGGCCGCATCAGGCCCTGCTTTAGGAGCTTGACAACAATAATTTTCAACTGACTTATGGCCCAAAAACCTAATGTTTCAAAGGCCAAAAGGTGAGTTATGGGTTATTATTGGGAATTTAGGTCTAATTTTGGGCTCCAGTAGGTAAATTTTGACACTGAACACGAATCTGGCCATAAAATTGAAAGTTTTTTGCAACTTCGCACAAACCCATTAGCATGATGTTTCAAAAACCAAAACTTGAATTTCAGGCTTCTGGTATTTTGAAATGAGCTTTATGATGTGCACTATCATTCTAGCCATGAAATTCCCTTTCCAACGGCGTTGAAATCATGGAGAAAGCTTCAGTAGAACCCAAGTTATGCCATTTTTGAACTGCCGCCCAGGACTTGGCCTGGGGGCAGTACTAAGGATTCACCCCAAAAAAGGGCGTGGGTCTATATATATATATATGTATGTAAGCACAAATTCCTCCATGGTTTCTCAACCGATTAGGCTCATTTTTTCTGAGTATGTCTGGTATGATGGCCGCATCAGGCCCTGCTTTAGGAGCTTGACAACAATAATTTTCAACTGACTTATGGCCCAAAAACCTAATGTTTCAAAGGCCAAAAGGTGAGTTATGGGTTATTATTGGGAATTTAGGTCTAATTTTGGGCTCCAGTAGGTAAATTTTGACACTGAACACGAATCTGGCCATAAAATTGAAAGTTTTTTGCAACTTCGCACAAACCCATTAGCATGATGTTTCAAAAACCAAAACTTGAATTTCAGGCTTCTGGTATTTTGAAATGAGCTTTATGATGTGCACTATCATTCTAGCCATGAAATTCCCTTTCCAACGGCGTTGAAATCATGGAGAAAGCTTCAGTAGAACCCAAGTTATGCCATTTTTGAACTGCCGCCCAGGACTTGGCCTGGGGGCAGTACTAAGGATTCACCCCAAATCAAAAAGGGCGTGGGTCTATATATATATATATGTATGTAAGCACAAATTCCTCCATGGTTTCTCAACCGATTAGGCTCATTTTTTCTGAGTATGTCTGGTATGATGGCCGCATCAGGCCCTGCTTTAGGAGCTTGACAACAATAATTTTCAACTGACTTATGGCCCAAAAACCTTATGTTTCAAAGGCCAAAAGGTGAGTTATGGGTTATTATTGGGAATTTAGGTCTAATTTTGGGCTCCAGTAGGTAAATTTTGACACTGAACACGAATCTGGCCATAAAATTGAAAGTTTTTTGCAACTTCGCACAAACCCATTAGCATGATGTTTCAAAAACCAAAACTTGAATTTCAGGCTTCTGGTATTTTGAAATGAGCTTTATGATGTGCACTATCATTCTAGCCATGAAATTCCCTTTCCAACGGCGTTGAAATCATGGAGAAAGCTTCAGTAGAACCCAAGTTATGCCATTTTTGAACTGCCGCCCAGGACTTGGCCTGGGGGCAGTACTAAGGATTCACCCCAAATCAAAAAGGGCGTGGGTCTATATATATATATATGTATGTAAGCACAAATTCCTCCATGGTTTCTCAACCGATTAGGCTCATTTTTTCTGAGTATGTCTGGTATGATGGCCGCATCAGGCCCTGCTTTAGGAGCTTGACAACAATAATTTTCAACTGACTTATGGCCCAAAAACCTTATGTTTCAAAGGCCAAAAGGTGAGTTATGGGTTATTATTGGGAATTTAGGTCTAATTTTGGGCTCCAGTAGGTAAATTTTGACACTGAACACGAATCTGGCCATAAAATTGAAAGTTTTTTGCAACTTCGCACAAACCCATTAGCATGATGTTTCAAAAACCAAAACTTGAATTTCAGGCTTCTGGTATTTTGAAATGAGCTTTATGATGTGCACTATCATTCTAGCCATGAAATTCCCTTTCCAACGGCGTTGAAATCATGGAGAAAGCTTCAGTAGAACCCAAGTTATGCCATTTTTGAACTGCCGCCCAGGACTTGGCCTGGGGGCAGTACTAAGGATTCACCCCAAAAAAACCCTAAGTCCCAGACCCCATATTTCATAAAACATCAGCTGACTGGGTAGCTTTATTATATCAACTAAAAGGGGTGCATTTTTAACTTATTGACTCATGTTGCCGCCTGCTGGACCAAATCATTATTGGAGAGAGATTGTTAGGCCAGATTATGAGGGGCGGCAGTTCACCTCATGGGTTCAGCCACTTTGTGCAAATGAACCCCATGTTATACTAGTTCAAGAAAGATATACCTGCCATCAGTCCCAGGCCAATCACGATATTCTGCAGAGAGTTGAGCAGAGAAAGAGAGGCAAGGCTCAGCCATTCTGCCCGCTTCAAACGACCCATTCATCAGAACTGCACCAGAATTATAGAACCACTTACCTGATAATCTAGTAGAGCAGTTCGATAGCCGTTGATTTCGTAGTCCTCATTGTTGTAGTACTTCACCTGCATTGCATCATTTGCATGCTAGACAAAAGAGTTGCCAGCTGCTCTAGCTTATAGTAGGGAGTCAAATGTATGTTTCTATGTTAGCATTGTAGACATTGAAGTGTGTGAAGAAAACTAAAAGGAAACCGTTTCAAAGTTGAGCAGTGAGTCGACGCCTTTGGCCTGTTGGGCATTGTCCAGTTCGTTCATGTCTCGTCGGTATTTCGTTCGCCATTCCGTCACCCAGGCAGTCAGAGCTGGCCAATCAAAGTGAAGTTTGTGGTGGAGCAAAATTTGATTTGCTATTCTCATTGTTGTAAATTGCCAATTATCTCTCTGTTTCTTATTGTTATCGAAATTGTGTTCATTGATAATAAACCAAAACAGGTATATATAGAATTGCAATGCAAAACCCATGTAGAGGATGATGGTGAGGCCGGTGATGAGGCCGAACCAGGCGTTGAAGGCGGTGACGAAGTAGACGATGGCGATGGCGATGTCCACGAGGGTGGGGAGGATGGTGAAGAGGATCTGGGAGAGCAGCTGGTTGATGCTCCCCGTCCCCCTGTCCATCACCCGCAGCACCTCACCCGTCTTCCGCTTCAGGTGCCATTGCAGTGACAGGCTGTCAACATTCTATTTGGGTCTTTGCATTTCAAGCAAGTGCGACTCACTTATGAAGATGGCGGTAAAGTTCCACCTGTACAAGCAATTCATACAGCCGTTGTTTTTGAGGTTTGAATCAGATGTGACCTGAATCTCGCGAGTGGTGTACTGCTGCACCCTGATCCAAAGAAACGAGCGAATCGTATTCACAAAGCCACCTGAAAAACTCTTAATAGAAAAGCCAAACAACGACCGCTATTCAACCTGACATAGCAGACCCTTGACAGAAGCGGAGCAGAGCATAGAGGAGGATAAGCTGCCAGCAGAAACTCGGCACCTGCAGCTCGTTCACTGCAAGGCCCTCATGATGTTCAGAGTAGACTTGCAATGTAATTTGGATTGCTAATTTCAATTTTTAGTTATAAATTTTCTTCTAGTTTTTCAGTAACAATTGTTATCAATTAGCTCAGAAAGTCTTTTTGAGGAATAATGCTATTTATTATTTATTTATTTATTTATTGTTTTCTAAACGTGTCCCTTGAAGAGACGTGAGATCGTGAGACGTCTATCTGCTACTGATTTAAAAAAATAACAATATCGATTGATGGCATTGAAAAAATGTTGACAGTCTAAAGTGGACCGATGTGCTTGTAGTAGATAGGGACGTAGAGGTTGATCACCCGCCCGGCCACCAGAGTAGCCAGACAGGCCAGCACCCGCAGCTGGAGGCCTGGCTGCCCCTTCGGCCACATGAAGGGCAGGAGGCGGCGTATCTTCCGCCCCAGGCCCTTCCAGGTCGACCCGCTGGCTCTTCCGATCCCGCCCTGCTCCTGCAATCACAACCTCTCTCTACTCACTTTTCCCGTGTTTCGCACTGTAGGGACTTCTTCTAGGATAGCATTCAATATAATTCTTGCAGTTTTTGAAGCTAACAATCAAAATATCATCAAATTGTTTAAATCATAGGACAACGGAATTCCAAACTCTGCCTAGACCTACCTCGTCGTCTGAAGAGGAAGAGGCCTCGTCCCCCAGAAGGCCATGATGAAATTGGTGCCGCTGACGAAGCGTGGGCAGACTGGGCGCCCGGAGACCCAGGAAGAAGGCGCCGCCCACGGAGGCCAGCTCCAGCGAGAACAGGGCCAAGGCCAGCTTGTCGGAGGTCCTGGAATATTTCAGCTCTATTGATTGCTGGCTTGAAGAAAGGGCCAAAAGTACTTGATGAGGTGCCACCAGTAGAGCGGACTGTGCCAGGCCACCACCGGCAGGCAGAGGAGGACCAGTGCGGAGGCCCAGAACAGCAGCAGCGGCAGCCCATGGCCCTGCGATGGCGGCGTGGGCAGCTCCCTGCGACGCTCCATCTCCATCAGACCTGTGAAAAAAATTAATAAATATTTTGCAAATAAAATTTGCTAAACAAAAAGCAAATATTTTTTGCATTAAAAGCCGACTAACCGATGGCCAGTGGCCAGAAGGCCTTTCAAAAAAATCAATAAATTTTACAAAAATAATTTGATTCGAAAATAGCAAATTATTTTTGAAAAAAAAAAGCCGACTGACCAATGGCCACTGGCTAGAAAACATGCGAAAAAAATCAATAAATGTTGCATAACAAATTTGCTTCAAAAATAGCTATTTTTTTGCAAAATAGGCCGATACGAACTGACCGATGGCCAGTGGCCAGAAGAGCAGGGCTGAGGCTGCCCGCAGCAGATGGTGGCCGAGTAGCGGGAGCTCGGAGTGCAGAAAAACGTGCATCGCGAGGCGAGAGATCTCGATTAGAGGCGGGAGGAGGTGGAAGAGGATATGAAAAAGACGTAGACGACTGGAGGGACGCAGTGCAGGCTCCTGAGGCCTTGAATGCCGTATATAGACCAATGCCTGAGGGCAGATGTAGTTTGCCTTTGGGATGGAGGATGGGGAAGGAGAGAACCTGTGCAGAGCCGAGGATGAGAATAGTAAAGGCGTGGAGGGTGAGAGTGAGGAGATCGAGGAAGCAGGGTGAAATGCTGCCCTCCACCCAGGCGTCCAGAACGCTGTGCCCATTTTCGCAGAAATCCATGCCCATTGCTCGCTAAGAAGACCAGCTGGAAGGATTATCTGTCTTTAGATAATTCGAAAGGCTGGTAAAGTTCTGGTTTTGATGAGGTTTAACTCATAATTTACGCTAAATTATTCTTCAAAGATGAAAAATATTTCTAACTGACGAAAAAGGCGAGTGAAAATTCGTCTTTGCAAAGTCATTTTGTCCCCCGTGAGCTAACTGCGCACGAACTCTATCACTACTGCGCAAAAGCTAATGTTCAGGTGTTCTTGGTGTTTGCTTTTACAGAAACCAGTTCTTCTTTGTTCAAATTCCTAGAACAAGACTACGGCTTGACTTTTTTATGACAGTTTACGACTTTTACTAGCGATCAGTTTAACAATTTCGGCATCCAAAAAATATCAGCAACATTTCAAAATTAAATATCAGAGAAAATCCAGTGATCCACCAAAATCAAGAAAATCAAGTGTCATATAACGGGGTGATAAATGATTGCAACATTACCCGGCAAGGCTAATACCATGAGAGCAATTAGTGAGCATTGACTGTTGATTGGCAAGGTAAACATCATCAACGACTGCTAAACGAGTCTAAGTAGTTTTTGCCACAATCTAAGCACAAGAAGCTCACAAATAATAAAGCACAAACTAGCGCAGCAACAATTTAGAGCAGGACACTTTGACAGAGATGCGTGTCGAAGTACTCCAGGGCACATCGGAGCGTGTACTCAAACTGCTCCTCCGATTGCACAGAAGCCATCCTGCAATATCTTTCCTTCTCAAAAATTGCAAAAATGGAGCTAAAAACAAACGGAAAAATTGAGTTATGCCCTAATCAATTGCTTTTGCCTAGTTTAGGTTTGCCTAGACTCAGCCTTCACTGTCAAAAAACTCCCACAAACCTCTGCCGTCGCAGCTGTTCCACCAAAGCTATGGGGTCCAGCGGCAGCTCAGCCTCCATCAGCTGCAGTATCGTCTCCAGCAGGATGTACACGCCCGTCCTCAAAAGGCTCCCTCCCCCATCAACTCAAGGAAGAGTGTTGGGCTGTAGAACCGTCCAACACCCGCAGAGCAGTGGACCAGAAGCGGAGGCTCCGGAGCCAGCCAGCGGTGGGGCGGGGTTCGCTCGCGGACGAAGCGCCAGTAGTCGAGGAGGCGGCGGGTGTCCGGCGGAGCGCCGTGGTCGGGCCAGCCGTGGAACTGCAGCTGCGTCACCTGCAATTACAATGGATCTTTTATTGCTTCGTCGGATTGGGAGAACGTATGACTCAAGGGCAAGCATACCGCTGCCTAAATGCCTAAGCCAACCTGGACTCAGCATTATGATGTTTCAAGTATATTGCTAAAACAGACAGTAAAGCTGCCAAGCAATCTTGTAGCAGATTCCTTCCACGGTGGCGATGTATTTCCATTGATTCAAAGCGGTGCGCTGGCCTTATTACCAAGTTCACAGAACTTATGCCCCGAATTTATTGAAATTCTCAAAAGAGTCTAATCTCTATCTCGATCTCCACACCTAAGCCAACTTGGACTAATCAACATCGTGCTGTTTCAAATATATTCCTAAAACCGTCAGTTCAGCTGACATTTAATGTGCTATGAGAGAAGAAGGGCTTATTACTGGGCTTATGCCTTTTAAGTGGATTCACAAGAAGATTGGAACTCATTTTTTGGAGGAAATAACAATGATCGCTCGAAACATTGCCTTGCTGAGTAGGAATAATTCACTGAACTCAAACAACTTATTTGAGGTGTGATTGTGGCCGAGAGAAAGCCTCAGCCGCCTGCTCTCACAGGCCAGCTTCATTTAGCCATGACTGATTACCTCAAGGGGGAGCGGAGAGCCGGAGGATATAAGCAGCATCTCTCGACAGGTGCAGAAGCGACTCAGCTGGCGCTCCTGAACCCCATTGACCACCAGGCCGCCGCCCACCTCCAGACTGCAGCCCGCCTCGGCCCAGTACATGCTGCACTTGCTCATGCCTGCCAATTTGGACCCAACTATGTTTTCCAAGGGCAGGAGGCTGATTTAGGGAACCCTTCTCCTCCAGCTCCGTGAGGCAGCAGATGAGCGGAATGCGCTGCTCCCAGACCAGTTCCCAGAAGTCCCCGATCGTCTCCGTCTTGGGGCCCTGGCTGGCGATGAAGCGGGGGACCTAAAAAATTAGTTTTTATAGAAAAAAAACATATTTATATTTTTTTCTATTTTCTTTTCTAACTTTCTATTTTTTACATTTTTGTAGAAAATTCGAATAAACGAAAAAAGAGGTGACTTGATCCAGGGATGGATTGTCCATGCGAATCCAACTGGCGTTGATGTAGAGTGGCGGCGCGCTCTTGCCTTGATGTAGTAGAACTACGTTGTCGTCGTATGGAAGCACCTAAAGCTCTGTTCTAATTGCCTAATACGTTCAATTTCTATTGAAGACACAAACATTCCAGTAACGGTTGCGGAGCTCATTTTCCGGCCTTTTGCTCAAAGTTGATTTCTTGTCCCCCGCTTGCCTGGAATATATAGACATTGTTCTAACTGAACTGCTTGCTAGCGCAAAGCAACAAAAGTAAAGGTATGAGAGATATTCCCCCTATAGGGTTATTTCTCAAATGCAGATTAAAGTTCAATGGACACTTAGCAATATGTTGGGTAAAGTAGTTTAGTTTTGGGTGTTTGGGAAAGGACAGGTTTGGCCACTTAACCAGATCTGACCATGCGCAAGGTCCATGAAGGAAGCCAAGAGTAACCGAGGCAGGGCATTGAACTGATCCAGCAGGTCCCCGGAGCGAAGCCCTGCTCGAATGCGGTAGACGGAGTCCACGAAACTGGTGCTCCCACACCGGCCTTCTGTGGAAGCTCGCGAGGACGGCGCCACAGAGCCATACTGTCAACTCATCATTCTGGCTGTCAAAGCAGATCAGACAGTAGATGGAGAACCTTGGGATGATCCTCCATAGGACGATAGGCATACTGGCTGCGAATGCGACTGGCCACAATGCCCGGAGCTCGGATGCCGAGCATCAGCAGGACAAGCTCTGCCAGCCACTGCACGGCATAGAGGCTCAGAAAGGCGGCATCCAATGGTCTGCAATAGCCTCTCTCAGCCACTCCCACGTCACACTCCATAAGGCTTAATGAAGTGTCCAAGTGTTTTGTTTGCGGTGTTCTCCCAACTTTTGTGTTGGATGATACAACTAGAAGCAGTTGAAATTCCAACTTGAGCAGGAGAAAAGGCCAGTGAGGG
This sequence comes from Ptycholaimellus sp. GST1_10, assembly GCA_030248095.1. Classification (NCBI taxonomy): domain Eukaryota; kingdom Metazoa; phylum Nematoda; class Chromadorea; order Chromadorida; family Chromadoridae; genus Ptycholaimellus; species Ptycholaimellus sp. GST1_10. Next base: position 69,248 of record JASANA010005651.1, on the reverse strand, counting down.
CTGGTGAAGTTGATCAGCTCTAGCGTGTCGATGCCCAAACTGGTGGCCCAGAATATCAGCAGCGGCAAGCCGTGGCGGACAGACTGCAATTGGCATTTTCAAAGTTTCACTCTTAGCTGAAATGGGCGAAAATTGGCGCTATATTCCACTGTGAAGGACAAAGCAGCAGCAAAACACACCTGGGCAGGGACCGGAAGTTCCCAATTTCGCTCGGCGTGAATTAGCAGTCCAGAAAGAAGCCAGACAAGGGCCAGCAGAACATCCGTCAGCGGCCCGTAAATTGCCACCTCTTTCCAGGCCTTCATTTAGCATTTCTTTCCCTTTCATTACCGAGTCATTGGCCAGGAAACTTACCGCATATCTTAGAGTCAGACGAGCCAGCTGAATGAGAGCCAAAAGCACTGTCAGAGCCAGCTGGAGAAGGTAGAGAGGCGGCAGCGGACGCAGTCTTTGTCTGTCCAGCTTCTCACCAAAGCGTCGGTACATACGGAGCTCCAGCACCCCTCAACCGAACTCTTCAGTTATCCCTGTCCATCTGTCTTTCAGGAGGGAAGAAACCGATCAGACCGACCGCCACCGCTAGAAAGGCAGCCTTGATGGTGGCAACAAGACAGACATTGAAGCCTCCGTCCAGCCAGACCACCCCCAGGCTTGCATTGGCTGGGCAGTAGCCCATTTTACGGTCCCTTATTTCTTCTTGAGCTGTTGCCCTCAATTTGCTCACGTGGCCGGTTTAGGAGTGGAAAATTTGATGGACACGTCATGAGGGGTACAAAATGAATATCCAAACCACTTTGTTCACGCGCCGGAATAGAACCGGTTCCAAGCCTAGAAGTTTCTTCAAAAGGGGGCTAAACAGGCGGACGGCGCAAAAACAGCAAAGTGGGAGCGTGATGGAGGAGAGTGGAAGCTTGGAAAAGGGTGCTGTAAAAGGCATGCAAAAGGTGTTGATGAGAAAAGGGGGTGGGAGGCCCTGTCAATTGCGGCCTAGCTCCATTAATCTATGCGGAGAGGGAGGGAAAGAGAGAAGGGGGCCTCACCTCAGAAGCTCCCTTTCCTCTCTGCCCGCTTCATTGCACAGGCTTAGCGCGGCGCGAGTTCGAATGCCCATCCTTCTCCTGGCCCAGTTCTAATCCTCTTTTTCCTCGCCTCGCGGGGACTGCGCCGTCCAAATGAACTTCCTCCCTGTCCCTTTCCCGCCAGCTTGGGCCCCTCTTTTTTACCCACTGTCGTTTATCTTTTGGAAGACTTCCGGAAGACTTCCCCTTCCCTTCTTTTTGTGCGACACTGAGAAATGAGCTGGAATGGAATAGGCGAGCGACTGTCTTTCTCGACGGCACAGAAGGAGAGCAAAAGAAGGCCAAACATAACCAAGAAGGGCAAGCACACGCAGGGGGGGCACACAAGAGGGCTCTCAATAGCTCTGGGGGCCTCAGGAAACGTGGATGGATCCCGGATAGCTGAAAAATTGGTCAAATTATTTACCTCAACAAGAAGAATACGAACTGGCAAAATCAGAAAAGCTAAAGTAGATGACTATGTGAGAGTATTTGAAAAGACTGTCTGATGTGTCTCTGCAGGTCTCTAGCTAAGGGGTGTGATCACGTGTCGTGGGCGCGGCGGGTGGGATAGACGGCGAACAGACTCAGCTGTAGCGAGGCCAAGCCAATGCCCACCGAGTTGGGGATCTGCAAGCAGCCAGAGGAGATGAGGAGAAGCAAGAGGAGAAGAGGGAGGGGACTTTGATGTAAGCGTCAGAGATGAGGTATCCGTAAAGGAACCACTGGATGGAGACAAGGAGGTTGGTAAAGATCAGCGGGAACGGCAGGTTTTCTGTCGATTGCGATCTCAGCACATCCCGCTGCAACCAACAACACAGCCTTAGCAAAAGATTGGTTTTGTGACAAGCAGTTGGTGAGATTTGAAGTGAACGGATGGAGAAAGGGAGAAGTTTGGAAAAGGGGATGTCTGGGAAAGAAAAATTGTGAACCAGTCACTTTCAGCAACCAACTACACGCCCTCAGCAAAAGATGGCCTTGTGAGAACTGGCAGGACAGGATTGAGATTTGAATGAACGATCCAATACTGGAGGTGTTTCAAAAAGTCGATTGACGGGGAGATAAAATTGCGAACCAGTCCTGCTAGAGGAGCGGCGAATCCGAGGATGTTGAAGAAGAGACACATCATTCCCAGATGGTCGATGGCCTTGGCGTGATCCACCAGCTCCAGCCCACTGATGTAGTAGAGCATGGCGCCTGTGGCGCCCGCCAGGAACATCAGGCCAGGGTTCAGCGTGCCCTTCAAGGCTGCCTTCTACACTAGCCATAACCCAATAGCAGCAGCCTACCTTGTTCCGCGTGTAGGTGTAGTAGAACATGAGGTAGGAGATTTGCAGCACTGCTCCTGCAATTTCGATATTTGACAGACTGAAGTGAAATGGATGGTAGAAAACCGATTCCGTTGATGGTGATAACGGAACTGTCATCCTTCAGGTAGCCGTAGCGAAGCCAGAAGAGACAACTGGAATTCATCAGGCAGGTGAGACGATGAAATTGGAAAGCAGGAAAACTACCCGATGACACCGAGAAAGAAAGGAGCTCCGCTGATGCCGTCTGTGTTCCCTTTCCGGGCAATGTTTCGGCAAATCGGACTTCAAAAAAGAGTCAGTCTTAGATTTGTTCAGTCAATATTTAGAACTTGCATATTGACGAATTTGTTATTCTCAATACACTTCTAATCATTAGCGAATACTCCTAAAACTTGTTATTTACGATAAATTTGCAAAAAATTCAATTATTTGATTCTCGCAGAAAACAAACAGTTGTTATTTTGAGCAAAAAATTTTGCACTTGGACAACAAAAATTTCATTGCAGGCTGTATTTCGCAAGAATGATACAGCATTTATCATTCAATCATTTTCCAGCATTATTTTGAGGCTAGCATTGAGTGAGCATTTGATGAAAGGAATGTGCAATGATAACATGCCACAGAGGAAAAGTCCCAGCGTGGTGGTGATGGCGGTGAAGGAGAGGAGGTCGAGAAACTCCATATCGAGCAACGGCACTCGACTCTGGGCCTCTACCATGCCCTCTGCATCCCCCTTTTATACTCACGCCCACGCCCCCCACCCAACCACCACCACTCTACAACACGCGCATTAGGCAGCCAAGCCCCCGGACTACAAACACCCCTCCCACCCTACTCCTCTTAGTTCAAACACTCCTTAAAACCTCCTCAGCTATCAGTCCGTCTGAGAAGGAAGCAAAGCTACAGCCCAAAACCTCTGGCACTGGCATCAAGTGAGTTCAGCTCTTCAGAATCCTCCCTCCACTAACCCCTCTCTCTGCCTGTGCATACAAGGCTGTGTAAGAGTCAGCCACGCCATGCCCACTCCAACTGCACAGATCCCCTCCTACACTCCAAACTGCACATCTCCCCAGCGGAGTGAACTGAGGGACAGCCAAAGGGCAGGAGGGTTTGGAGGGATGAGGGGATGGAAAAAGTGTAGGGTGCGCGGGGGGCAGGAAGGACAGAGGGCAGCGCGCCTGCGTCAGTACGGCAAGGGCGTTCAAGCAAAGCAAGCGGCAGACAGCAACAGCCCCCCGAGTAGAGCCCACTTCACAACAAAGCCTCCCCCGCGCATCGTCTGATCTCTCTCAGCCTAAAGCCGCCTTAGCAAAACAGCGCCCAGACATCATGGCTCTCAGCAGCAAGATCGGCATGGACTCCCTGGAGCTCAAGGACAAGCGGGTCCTCATTCGGTTGGCTTTGCTTTGTGATCAAAGAAAAGGCACCAAATGGTTCGGATTGCAGTGTGGACTTCAATGTGCCCATGAAAGAGGGCAAGATCACCAACACCCAGCGGTTTGCCCCTCATTTTCTCCACTCTGAAACGCCATGGACCAATTCGTGAGATTTGTACAGCATTGTGGCGGCACTGGACTCCGTCAAATACGCCCTGGACAAGGGCGCCAAGGCGGTGATCCTCATGAGCCATCTGGGTCGCCCCGACGGGACGCCGAACCCCAAGTTCAGCCTCGCACCTGTCGCGGAGGAACTCAAGACACTCCTCAACAAGTTCCCCCTCCCCTACCTTCCCTCCTCTCTCAAGCTCAAGCGACTACCTCACAGGGAGGTGATCTTCCTGAAAGACTGCGTGGGCGAGGGTGTAGAAACGGCCTGCGCCAACCCAGCCCCTGGCTCCATCATCCTGCTGGAGAACCTCCGCTTTCATGTGGAGGAGGAGGGGAAGGGCAAGGGACCGGACGGCAGCAAGGTGCTCATATCCCTTCTCAGCTCCAATAGGCTCTCTGTTCTATCCCAATAGGCTCTCTATTCCAATAGGCTCATCAGTTGCTCCAAGCGTTTCTCCAAGTTTGGCATAGCTTAATTGCCTGTGCCTTTGATTCTACTCCTAAATTTTTGGAGTAAAAAAGAAAAGAAAGACCCTAGGGCCTGGATTGCAGATCAAGGCCAAGCCGGAGGCCGTGGATCTGTTCCGGGCCTCGCTGACGAAGCTGGGCGACGTGTACGTGAACGATGCCTTCGGGACGGCGCATCGGGCGCACAGCTCCATGGTGGGCGTGAAGCTGGAGCAGAGGGCGGCTGGCTTCCTGCTCAAGAAGGAGCTAACCTATTTCGCCAAGGTCACGAGGCCTATTCAAAATTGCAGATTTTTTTTGCAAAATTTTGCAAATTGCAATGTTTCAAATTAGCAAGTGGAGCAATTAAATTTTTCATGAATTTAATTTTTATAGTTTTTTTTATTCAAGCATAGTTTCAGGCAAAGGGTGAGAGCTTAGAAATAATATTTGGTTTCATTTTTGCAGAATACCCAGATACCGATTAGGGAGGAGAGAAGAAAGAAGAGGATTTGAGGTACTGGAGTCCCCGGAGCGTCCGTTCCTGGCCATCCTGGGCGGGGCGAAGGTGGCGGACAAGATCCAGCTCATCAACAACCTCCTCGACCGCGTCAACGAGATGATCATCGGCGGCGGCATGGCCTTCACCTTCCTCAAAGTCATCAACAACATGACCGTCCCTCCTTTCCTTCTCCTCTCCTCAGCCTCTTTACCCCCCTGACTGTCCCCCCAGATCGGGAACAGCCTCTACGACGAGGAGGGGTCCAAGATCGTGGGCGAGCTGATGGAGAAGGCCAAGGCCAAGGGCGTCACCATCCACCTCCCCGTGGACGTCGTCACCGGCGACGGATTCAAGGCCGAGGCCAAGGTCTTTACCAGCTTCTCCTCCCAGCTTCACCCCAAGACCCCAAGAGGAAAAAATATTGATTGAGGTGGGCTCTGCTACTCTTAGTCAGGGCATTCCGGACGGGTGGATGGGGCTGGACATCGGGCCGGAGTCCATCGCCAAGTTCACCGAGGTCATCCAGCGCCAGAAGACCATCGTCTGGAACGGGTGCTTTCGTTTTTGGCCTGCTGCTCTATTCGAGCCTCTTGAGATGAGGAGGATGGTCTGCGTTTTTAGCCTCTTGAAATGACTGCTTTTTCTGATGCCTCTTGAGGATGCAGAGGCTGTTGCAGGCCGCCGGGTGTGTTCGAGTTCGACAACTTCGCCAAGGGGACGAAGGCGTTCATGGATGCTGTGGTGGCGGTCACGGCAGCTGGGGCAACGACTATCATCGGTTTCCTGGCCTGAGCGAGTCCTAGGAAAAAGGGGAGAGTGGATGCAGGTGGTGGTGACACGGCGACGGTGGCGGCCAAGTACGGCTGCGAGGCGAAAGTGAGCCACGTCTCCACTGGCGGCGGAGCCTCGCTGGAACTCCTCGAAGGTTGGCCTCTTCTTTCTTCTTTTGCCTCTTGAGTCCTGAATGGAATTTCTAAATATAGGCTGGATTGTAATATTTTGCTCAGCATTGGCTCAGGGCCTAATATGAATTGAAATGACAATAGGACTGGAAGCACCTTAGAGCTGTCTCAAAATAGCTATTCCCTCGATGCTCCCTGCAATGCGATTGTATGCAGGAAAGGAACTGCCGGGTGTCACAGCACTTAGCTCCAAATAAAATCACCCCACTTACCAGCTCAAATGTGCCGCTTTTCACAGACATAGGCTCTATCATAGACAAATACTTACTTATCTATGGCTGAATTGATGTCCGTGCAAATATTCTTTGTGCTTCTTCAGCCCTAGCTATAGCGCAGAAAGACTGCAATTGCACCTTGCCGCAGTATTGCCTATTTTTCCATCGCCGTTTCCAATCGCGCTCAATATGATGGCAGTCCAGAACGAGTAGTCATCCAAGCCGGTAGTTTTAGTAGTCTAGGTTATTCTGTCCTGTGCTGTCAAAAACATGTTTATTTCACTATTTCAGCCTCCTGCCAACTATTTGATGAAAGAATGTGTGTCGGATAAATGCACTCAAAAAAGTTACTTTCACCAACCCAACTTCACAAAGCGCAAATATGAGATCAATCTAGGGCTCAAATTTCCTAAAAAGAGTCATTTTCCCCCAACAAAGAGGCAATACATGTTAGGCTAACATTTAGATCTTAGAGGAGAAATTTTTTTGAAAAAATAGCAGTTGCTGTTAGGAGTTTTCCGTTATTCATTGATGAAACCTATAGAATGTTTCTAAGAAATCATTTTTATCGAGGAGTATTAGAGTTAATTAAATACATGTTTTAATATTTTGTTGCACAATGTAAGATTAGACCAGCTTTCCGCTTCTTCATTTTCCGCTCAACATATATGAGTATGATATTGCTATCCACAACTTCGCTCTTTAGCCTTTCAGTCCATAAAATTTTTGCATTTCCTTTCCGTCCGCATTTTTCTTCCATCGACTTTGGATGACAAAGAAATGCTCACTAAACAGATGAATAAAACTGCGACCCTACTTTCAAAGTGAAGAAACGGAAAGCAGCAAGTGTGGACGGTTGGTGTGGTTGGCGTGCACATTTGGACTGAGTGGAGAAAGCCTGGAAAGGCGAGTGGGTGGAGGAGGAGGAGGGGAGAGGCGTAGAAAGTGAATGTAGGTGAGAGAGAATGCCTGGCCGACAAGGGGGGGACTTCGAGGAAGAAGGGGGGGAGGGGTTGGAAGGCTGGAGGTAGTGTGAGGGGGTTGGGGGAGTGGAAGTGAATTAGGGAGGAGAGGGTGGGGAGCGGGCCCCGTGTCGGTGTGCCAGGCTTGCGCGGCCCTCTGCGGTGGCTAACGAGAAAGGAGAAGCGGCCTCCCTCTTCCCTCCCGCTCCCCCCGCCCGAGGTGTTGCTCCCAGCCATCCCCTACAACTACCCCCCTACCCCCACCAGCCCTAACACACCACTTCACTCCCTTAACCGTCAAGACCCCGGCGGGGGGAGCCCCCAGGAGTCGAAAGGACTTCCTGGGCGCAATCAAAGAGCCTCACCGGCTACAGCCCTCTCCTAGGAATCGCCTCCTTTTTTCTTTGACAGCACCGCTCATCAAGACCCGAAACAGTTCTGCTAAGGTCACCGAGCATTTACTGTCCCATCCAGCTTCCTTGAGCTTCGAATTATTCTTCTACAGGCATCACTGAAAAGAACCCCTTCTCAAAGCAGCGGGTCGCAAAGTTAGCCAGGAATTGGGCCATTTAAGAAGAGCGGCTGGGTGGCGGCTGGGTGGCATTAGGGCCTAGGATGGATGCTGGCCTCATCCGTTGTTTTTATGGGCAGAGGAATGGGGGGCAGGAGGGTAGGAGAGGCGGTGGGTGTGTGGATCAAGTGGCTTCCGGGCCTCCCCTCTCACTCCTCCTTGGGAGGCGCATAAAGTGCCGCACAGGGCGCTGCTGGCAAAAGTAGCAGGCGCTTTTTGCCCGCGATAGGGCCCTGTCATTCCGCTGACGTCCATTTGGAGCTGTCCAAAGTGTTCCCCGCCCTTCTTTCTGGGGGATGCTTGGCGTCCCAGCACTTTTCATTCTCTCACTCGGTGACGGGCAAACAGAGCTTTGGGAAACATGCCGCGAAAACTGGCCATTCGATCAGACCTCGTTTTGGTTAGAGCATGTTTCAAATCGCAATTGAGGGTTACTATAGACAAACAATTAATTCTCGCGCATTATGTGCTTAGAAACTTTTTATTTGAAATCTTCAATGAGATGGCAAACTTTGTTTTTATGCGAGGTTTTTGCAAGGTAAATGCGAGGTTTTTTATGCGAGGTTTTTGCAAGGTGTTTTAAACAAGGTTTTTGCTAAAACTGTAATTTATGTCTGCAAAGAATAAACTTGATGTTCTTGATATCGACTATCAAGAAGAAAAACATTAATAAAACTTTATTTTGGGTTTATCAACATTTAAAATAAAACTTTGTTACACAAAAATATTCATCTAGACGATATCAAAAAGTGCGATTTTTGATTTTAGAAAACTGTCATTATTGGCCAGTTTCAAGGGTTTTTGAATTCAAGGAAAGGAGCCGTTTTTTGACCAGTTTTAATATATTATGAAAATTGCAAATTTTCTTTTATTTTTTCGACAGTTTTGGGATATCCATAAGGTTTTAAGGCACCAAATTTTGAGACACTTCAAAATTTGAAACGCAACAAGTTTTGAAACGCCCAAATTTTGAGACACGTTTTGAAGTTAGGTAAAGGTGCAAATTGCTAAAGGTGCATATTATTTATGTGTTTAAGGCAAGAGCGTAACATTACTGAATTAGTACCGAGCTGGGACCGATTTTTTCTCACGTGAATTACAGCTTCTATTTTGCAGTATTTTTTTCCAATATGGCCCCAATGATGGTGCGGGAAAGGATGAATAACAATTTCAAATTGATATATGCAAAAATCAGAAAATGTTTTCATGAAAAATTGATTGAAAAAGACCAAATAGAAAATTTACTGAAAATCGGCCAGTGCCCGGTGCAGTGTTAAAGCGTGGACCAGGTTGAAAATTGTTATTTTCAAATTTTTTGATTTGGTCTATTTTATCACTTTTTAGTAAAAGGTTGTTTAGTTTTTTGCATATATCAATTTTAAATTACTTATTATTATTCCCGCACCATGGTTTGAGCCCTATTGGGCTAAAAATACTGCAAAAGAGAAGCTGTAATTCACGTGAGAAAAAATCGGTCCCAGCTCGGTAGCTCTTGTTTTGATGTACAAATTTCTTATACTATTCACTTTTTTATATTTTAGGAATTTTAGAAAATATTATGCTTATTTGCAACAACGTCATCCTCAAAATGTTTTGCAGCAGCATCTTTGTGTATATTCGAAAATTTACCAAAAATCTTTTCATCGCACCGTTTGAAAAAGGGTCTTTCGTGAAGGGTTTAAAAAGTTCATTTAATTTTGCTTAGATTGGGGCTGTGCGAGCGGAGCGTAAGCACAGCCCCTCTTAGCCAAGGATCAACCCTATTACGGCTTTTGAAAATATGAATCAATGCCATTAATTCCATGGGCATGTTACAGAGCTGTGAGCAGGCTCAATTGACGCAGCACACACAGAGCTTTAATTAAAAAAAAATTTGCCAAATTTGGTTAAGAATTGGGCAAGTTATGGCCAAAAAACTTTTTAAAAAGTGTCCGTCAGTTATCCGTCCGCCGTGCGCCGTCCGCCGTCCGCCGTACGTTCTGCTCGGCATGGGGATTGGCAATATCTGGGGCTCCAGTCTCAACGTCACTATAGTATATCGACCCTGGAGGGTGCCATGGTGCCTCCAGAATTTTGATTTTCGGCCTCCTTTATGCCGAAATTTAGGTTGGAAAATCGATTGAACGTAAGGGAACCCTTACAAAAAAAATCTAAAATCTAAAATAACTTTTTCTAGGATGCTTGGAAGGAAAAAACAAGCACAGATTCGGAATTCTGGCGAAAAACTACACAAAACCTGCCTATAAAACATTGAAATTTTGAAAAAAAAATTTTTGACCATTTTTGACCTATGGGGTGCACTGTAATAATCCTAAAAAAGATATGCTGCCCAGTGGCGATGGTTTAAGTTAGTTTTGAGTCTAGATATGAAACCGGCTCAAAAAATAGATACGATTTGATACCAAACAACCATAGGTGCAAATCTGGTCTTCATGGGCTTCTACCAGGCCATGGTGTACAAGCAGCTCATCATCAACTTCGTCTTGGGGCATTTTAAAGGGTTTTTGGCCTCAATAACTGCACCATATAGGTAAACTGAGGCATAGATTACGAATCTTTTGCCCATTTGCTTACACATTGTCTTCATGGGCTTCTATCAGGCTGTGGTGTACAAACAGCTCATCATCAACTTCGTCTTGGGGCATTTTAAAGGGTTTTTGGCTTCAATAACCACACAATATAGGTAAATTGGGGCGTAGATTACGAATCTTTTGTCCATTTGCTTACAAATTGTCTTCATGGGCTGCTACCAGGCCATGGTGTACAAGCAGCTCATCATCAACTTCAGCTTGGGGCATTTTAAGGGGTTTTTGGCCTCAATAACCGCATCATATAGGTAAATTGGGGCGTAGATTACGAATATTTTATTCATTTGCTTACACATTGTCTTCATGGGCTTCTACCAGGCCATGGTGTACAAGCAGCTCATCATCAACTTCGTCTTGGGGCATTTTATGGGGTTTTTGGCCTCAATAACCGCATCATATAGGTAAATTGGGGCGTAGATTACGAATCTTTTGTCCATTTGCTTACACATTGTCTTCATGGGCTTCTACCAGGCCATGGTGTACAAGCAGCTCATCATCAACTTCGTCTTGGGGCATTTTAAGGGGTTTTTGGCTTCAATAACCACACAATATAGGTAAATTGGGGCGTAGATTACGAATCTTTTGTCCATTTGCTTACAAATTGTCTTCATGGGCTGCTACCAGGCCATGGTGTACAAGCAGCTCATCATCAACTTCAGCTTGGGGCATTTTAAGGGGTTTTTGGCCTCAATAACCGCATCATATAGGTAAATTGGGGCGTAGATTACGAATATTTTATTCATTTGCTTACACATTGTCTTCATGGGCTTCTACCAGGCCATGGTGTACAAGCAGCTCATCATCAACTTCGTCTTGGGGCATTTTATGGGGTTTTTGGCCTCAATAACCGCATCATATAGGTAAATTGGGGCGTAGATTACGAATCTTTTGTCCATTTGCTTACACATTGTCTTCATGGGCTTCTACCAGGCCATGGTGTACAAGCAGCTCATCATCAACTTCGTCTTGGGGCATTTTAAGGGGTTTTTGGCCTCAATAACAGCACCATATAGGTAAATTGGGGTGTAAATTATGAATCTTTTGTCCATTTGCTTACACATTGTCTTCACGGGCTTCTGCCAGGCCGTGGTGTACAAGCTGCTTATCATCAACTTCATCTTAAGGCATTGTATTGGGCATTAGGCTGTTTATTGGCCTTTGGCTGTTCAAATTGGATGAAATTACTGAAATGGTGAATCTCCGCTTCAGTGTTTTTCTCTCTTAGCTGGTCTTTTTTTAATGCTTGCAATAAAAATAGCTTGATGAAATTTATTTGATTCATCTTATCATGAAACTAGCTTGGGCCATAAGGTGATGAAATTAAATCTGACACTCTTATCAGGAAAATATGCTTCCTAAATTTTGAACTTTACTAAAGAGCTAAGAGAGCCCAGAAAATTTTCACCAATGTTCTTTTTTAAATTTATGACAGGTTAGAGTAAATCATAAATATTTTATTTGATTTGCACAAAATCTTTGCATTTAAATTTCCCTTATATGAAATTAATGTTGGTAGCAAAAACGAAAACTGGGAAAATATTAGAAAATTATTCAAAATATTACTTTTTTATTATAATGCATATTTTTTGCTCAATGTTAACTTATGTTTAGTTTTTATTTATAGCTTTACCCAAACAATAATCCTAGGGTGGCCAAAATTTCCTGGGCTCTCTTAGCTCTTTAGTAAAGTTCAAAATTTAGGAAGCATATTTTCCTGATAAGAGTGTCAGATTTAATTTCATCACCTTATGGCCCAAGCTAGTTTCATGATAAGATGAATCAAATAAATTTCATCACCTTTATGCCCAAGCTATTTTTATTGCAAGCATTAAAAAAAGACCAGCTAAGAGAGAAAAACACTGAAGCGGAGATTCACCATTTCAGTATACATTCCACAGTTCAAAATACGGCAAAAATCAAAATAAATAAATTGTTTTCATACAAACTTTTTGAAATTTTTTTAATTACCTTCAATATCCACAATTATTTACAAAACCTTGTTTTTCCCGTCATTTTGTTTTAAGTACTCTGTGGGGCTCCAGAATCTAAGAAACCAGCATAAATTAACAAAATGCAGCCACTAAAAAACCCAGTACCAAAAAATCGATGGCTCTCTGCAGCTGAAAGTGATGTCGGAGAGTGAGGAGGAGGCGGCTGGCGGGCCCCAGCGTGGCCCAGACGCCTGGGAGCTGGCCAACCTCCTCCAGAAAGAGGACGACCAGCTGGAAGAGCGGGCACCCAAGTGGCAAAAGGTTTCTTGCACATTTCCTTTGTTGCTCTAGAAAGAGGCGTCTCCTAGCAAATGCGCTCCTGGAAGCGAGCCTCAAATGAGCTCTTGGCGGGGCCCAGGGAAATTGAGCCAGCCCGGGTGCATTTGTCAGCGGTTGATAGAAAGAATGGGGCAGGCTGGAGCCAGGCCTCTCTTTTGCCTCTCACCCAATCCAGAGAGCCTGTAGCAGCCATGGAGAGGCGAGGGAAAAGGGTGAGGTGGCGGAAGGTCCATCCACGCAAGGCTCGCAGCAGGAGTCTTCAGGTAGGCCAGGAAGACCCTGCAGGGGACTTCCTTGACTCTCTCCTTGCCTCTGGCCCTTTAGACGAGGCCTAAGCTGGCCTAAGCTTTATTTACAACATCTCAGATGGCCATATTCGGCGGTGCATTTCGTCGCGTTCCTTTTGTGAGCAGAGAAGTAAGTCACGGCTATTTCGATCAATACTGCTCTGATGTTGGGCTGCCGGCCAAGTTTGCCAGCGCTAATCCCACGTCAGGTCCTGGCGTTATCGGAGAAGGCTTGACTCTCCAGAGAGCATAGGAGGAGCCAAAAAAGCACGGAAAGGGGGCTGAGGTGAGGATGGTGGGGGCGGGGTTTTGGTGGGGGGCAATCTGTCTTGGCCGTCGAGCGAGACTGGGTCTGCTCTCTAGGGGACGACCCGAAAGGCAAGGCGCTCTCTGCTTTCACACTCCAAGCCTAGAGCTGTTGGAGTCGGGGCTGCTAAGAGCTCTCTGGGCAATAGTTGGGGCTGGGCGATGGGAGTAGGCGATTGGAAGGGATAGGGGAAGGAGTTGCGGTAGAGAGGTGGGATGCTGACGAGAGGCCGCTCCATCCGTCGCTACGGGGCGCTGAACAATGATCTGCCGATAACCGATGGGAACCGGCTGATCGCCAATGGATCGATATCTCTGTCCCATCATCTGCGACTGCGGCGGCACAAATTTCAGCTGCCTAAGCAATCCGTGACCCCGGCTGCGGTGCGGTCACTTTTCTAGCCTGATGTGCTTAGGTTTCGGCATCAAGGCTGGTTTCTCATCACAAAGTCAAAATCGATTTTACTTGTTGGAAGACGTTTTTCAGTGAATTAGATTGGAAAATCCTAAAATAGTGACTAATTGGAAACACTTTTTTTTCAAAAAAATTGTGAAAGTGTCAGAAGCTACTTGCACTGATTTTATTTAGGTTTTAAACGGATCCTTTAAAAAGAAAATTTTTTACGGTTGATTATTGACAGTTTTGAGCCATTCTATAACCGTTTAAATTCGACCTATTTCGGCCTCGCTTGTTTAAAAGTTCGGTAACTTCTTTACGAGATAAACAAATTCCGAAATTCAGATTTATACAGCTTTGTACATATATTATAAACATATAAACATAAAAACTAAAATTTTGTAATTAATCAAAATTAAACAATTTTTACATATTTAGATTGCTTGGAAATAAAAAGAAAATGGCTTTGGAGGTAAAGATAATTTTTTATTCCTGCTTCCAACCCTTTTCTACCTCCAGCTCGGCCTTTCTACCTTTATCAAATGCGAGATTGAGCAGGAGGCATTCTTTTGCAGTATGCGCGTCTGATACTGCCGCACGTGGGTCTCATCGTCCTCTCCGCCCTGTACATCGTGGCCGGGGCCGCCGTCTTTTACCTCATCGAGAAGCCTCACGAACTCGCCCTCAGGAAAGACAATGTCCAGGTCCCCATCCCCCTTCACACCAGTTCAAATAGCAGAAAAAAATGCCAAAAATGGAATTTGCAGAGTGTCTCCGGTCACAGAGCACAGCTGCTGAGGCGAATGTGGGAGCTGTCCAACAGTCCCAGCTATTCGTCCAGCGGATTTAGAGTTGGCCTATTTTTTGGTCCACTGCCTGGAATCTGGAAAGGATTCGGGGTTGTGTTTCTGGAGGAGAATGCGTTGGAGGAGCTGGAGAACATGACGAGTGTCCTGTTCGCGGCCTTCGACACGCACTATTTGACGGGGGAGCAGGTGAATGGGGGCGTCAGCGATTCGGATCCCACCACCTGGACTTTCCTAGCTTCAATCTTCTTCACCTCCACCCTGCTTACGACCATCGGCTATGGAAACCTGGTTTCATTCTTCCCTCTAATCCCTCGAATTAAGATATTTTAGACTATAGGTCAATATTTCAAGAAAAGAAACTTTCATAAAATTCAATGGTTGTATCCATATTATTATAACTGGTACCATCAACAAGCCGAAAGAATGCTCTTTTCTCCCTAAAAAAATCGATTGCCCCGAGTGTAAAGCCAAAGAAATTGCCCTACTACTAGTGGAATCTGCTTGTGGGGCATTTGCATTTTGTTTTCGCGCGCAGTTCTAGGGCTCTTTTCATGCGCGCTCAAACAAAATGCAGGTGACACAGCAGATTCCACTAGTAGTAGGGCAATTTCTTTGGCTTTACACTCGGGGCAATCGATTTTTGCGCGGCCGAAGGCCGCCTGCCGCGGAGGGCAGGGCAGTCAGAGCTCCGGAGGCCGGAGGGCATGGGTGCGGAGGCCCCGGAGCGTAGCCTAGCATGCGAAGCATGCTAGGCGAAGCGTAGGGGCCGTAGCACCCGTGCCCGGAGGCCGGAGGAGCTCTGGCGCCCTGCCCGAAGCGGCGGGCGGCCAAGGCCAGCTTAACCAGTTACCCCATTTTTGCGTCCGTCTGTCCGCATATATATATATATATATATATATGTCTGTCCAGGGCCGGGCCTCCGCGGTTTTTCAACGAAATTGGCTGATTTTTTGCATGAAAGTCCGCCTAGGTGGTATCTCCAGGCCATTTTTTGGGCTTGGCGTAATTTTTCGATTTTCGTCCAAAACTCAAGTTTTTGATGTTTCAAACTACTAAAATTCATAAATCACTGGTTTTTCGACGAAATTGGCTGATTTTTTGCATGAGAGTCCGCCTTGGTGATGCCTTGGCACCATTATTAGGGCTTTGTGAAATTTTTTGATTTTTACCCAAAACTCAATTTTTTGATGTTTCAAAATACGAAAAATCATAAATCACTGGTTTTTCAATGAATTTTGTTGAATTTTGGCAGGTACGTCCGTCTAAGTAATATCTTGAAGCTGGCCAGACGAAATTTTGAAATATTTATTATTTATTGATTTATAGTCAAAAACCCAAAATCTTGATGTTTCAAAAATTTGAACATTCATAAGTCCATGGTTTTTCAATGAAATTAGCTGATTTTTGGTATGTACGTCCGTGAAAGTAATATCTTAAAGCTGGCAAAATGAATTTTTGCGCGGCCGAAGGCCGCCTGCCGCGGAGGGCAGGGCAGTCAGAGCTCCGGAGGCCGTAGGGCATGGGTGCGGAGGCCCCGGAGCGTAGCCTAGCATGCGAAGCATGCTAGGCGAAGCGTAGGGGCCGTAGCACCCGTGCCCGGAGGCCGGAGGAGCTCTGGCGCCCTGCCCGAAGCGGCGGGCGGCCAAGGCCAGCTTAAGCAGTTACCTCATTTTTGCGTCCGTCTTTCCGCATATATATATATATATATGTCATTCCGGGGCCCGGCCTCCGCGGTTTTTCAACGAAATTGGCTGATTTTTTGCATGAAGGTCCGCCTGGGTGGTATCTCCAGGCCATTTTTTGCGCTTGACGTAATTTTTCGATTTTCGCCCAAAACTCAATTTTTTGATGTTTCAAAGTACGAAAATTCATAAATCACTGGTTTTTCAACGAAATTGGCTGATTTTTTGCATGAAAGTCCGCCTGGGTGATATCTCCAGGCCATTTTTTGGGCTTGACGTAATTTTTCGATTTTTGCCCAAAACTCAATTTTTTGATGTTTCAAGGTACGAAAATTCATAAATCACTGGTTTTTCAACAAAATTGGCTGGTTTTTGGCAGGTACGTCCGTCGAGGTGCTATCTTGAAGCTGGCAAAAGGAATTTCCGAAATATTTGTTATTTCTCAGTTTATGGCCAAAAACCTAAATTCTTGATGTTTCAAAAATTTGAACATCCATAAATCGATGGTTTTTCAATGAAATCAGTTGAATTTTGGCATGTACGTCTCTAATGGTGATATATTGAAGTTGATAATAGAATTTTTCGACACATTTATTATTTCTTGATTTATAGTCAAGAACCTAAAATCTTGATGTTTCAAAATTTCGAACATCCGTAAATTACTGGTTTTTCAATAAACTCAGCTTAGATTTGGCAGATACGTTTGCTGCGGCAGTATCTTAAAGCAGTTAACAGGAATTGCTTAGCTTATTATCTGGAACAAAGGCCGCGCATCTTGGCAACAGCCGAGAATACCTTGTTGAAATAATTAGTATTTCTTGATTTAAGAAGAAGCCAAAATCTTGATGTTTCAAAAATTGAAACATGTATAATTCACTGAAATCTGTTGAAGTTTGGCATGCATTTTCATCTAGGTGGTGTCTTGAGGTGAGGCCGCGCATCTTGGCAACCGCCGAGAATACCTTGTTTTAGGGAGAAAAGAGCATTCTTTCGGCTTGCCGATGGTACCAGTTATTTCCTCAACTTTAAAAGCATACAAAAAATTATGCCCAAGTGAGGAATTGAACCTGCAAGGTTGACTTGAAGTCCTATCGTTTGCACCACTACACCACAGGTGCACCTGATTTCTATGTTGACTGAAGGGATAGATTCTTGTATGTAGCCCAAGACTGGACGGGAAGGGGGGGGTGGATTGAATACCTACACCCATACATGGAGGAGATGCGAAGCAGGGAAGGGAAGGGAAGGGAAGGGGAGCGAAGGAGTTCGTACGGCACTTTTGATTTGCAATTTTCTCCATCAAATCTTAATTTATATGCAGATTTTCGCGAATACCCCCCACAATTCAATGTTGTTCTTTCCATTGCAAAAAGAATTAGAGCAATTTGTTCAGTATTTGTTGAGAAAAACCCTTATCAGTTTTATGATCTGGCAATAACCCCCAAAATATACACCTGGGTCGAAAAGAGGGGCTGGGCGCTGACGGTCGCGTTGCTCCCTCGCGCCAGCCCAATTAAATTCTGCCTCGATTAAGATTTGAATGGCCACTGAAGCGAAACACTGTAGGTGCCAGTAACGATGGAAGGGCGGATATTCTGCATCTGCTACGGCCTCTTCGGGGTGCCCCTGATCCTCATCACCGTGGCGGACATCGGGAAGTTCCTCTCCGAGCACATCGTCTGGATGTACTGCCGCTATCTGGACTTCCAGCGCTCCGTAGCCCACATCATCCCATCAGTCTCCCACCACTCATTTATGGGCTGCAGTGCAAGGGGAAGTGCAAGCGGGGAGGAGCTGCAGCAGGCGGCCGTGATGCGGAAGGTGAGGTCAATGAGGCCAGTCAGAAGGAGGAGGTGAAGAAGGAGCTGGAGAAGTTCGGCCTGGACGACTACATCTCCATCCCTGTCTCCCTGGTCCTCCTCATTCTTGGTTTGTCTTCGCTGGCGGGTTTGAGTTTGAGAAAGATGGGTGTAATTGTTTGCCAGTGGGCTACATAGCGATGGGAGCGGTGCTGCTGAGTTTTCAGGAGAAGTGGCCCTTCTTCGAGGCCTTCTACTTCAGTTTCATCACCATGACCACGGTTGGCAACCCTTGGAAGCTCACGTTGAATTGATTCACTGCTTTTGTTACAAAATTTAGATTTTGGGTTTATTATGTCTCGTTAACATCCTTGCTCCTTGCTCTTTAGCTTGAGTTATCAATTGTTTCACTGTTACAAATGAGAAATGAGAAGGTTTCAGGTTGGATTCGGGGACATAGTGCCAGAGAAGGAAGCGTACTATCTTCTAGACCTCCTGTACATCATCATCGGCCTAGCCATAACGACAATGCAATCCTTTTCTTTCCCCATCAGACATCCCCACAAAACCTCCACCCTACTCCAGGTGCATCGACCTGGTGGGCATCCAGTACATTCGCAAAATTCACTACTTCGGCAGGGCCATCCAAGGTTTTGCTGCCCATTTTTCTTCCGGGACTTTATGACCAGGAGCGAAATGTCGCACTAACCCAGATGCCCGCTATGCCCTGGTGAATGTGGGCGGGAGGATGGTGCAAGTGGGCGACCTCATGAAATACGCCAGCGTCCTGCAGCGCAAGTACGGCCTCGGGGAGGGCTGCGAGGCGGACATGCATCCTTCCTGCTTCGTGCCCAAAGTTCTTCTCATACCCATTTTCAGCAGATTCGCTGAGGGGTAGCTGAAGAGAGGCATTTGAAGGAGATCAAATACATCCGCTACATCGACTACTTCTCCTCCGCCTCCACCTCTGCTGGCAGTCTGCACACTCTGGCCTCCAATCCACCCTCTCGATTCAACTCCCGCTGCAAGTTGGAGTCCGACCGTCTTTCCGTCCACTCGGCGGAAGCTGTCTAGGACTCACCACCTTACACCTTTTTCCTACATTTTCTTGCCAACCTGTCTACTGCCACATGTCCTTTGCTGTCCCTCCAGTTAGCCAGTTCTACAATTGCTGCTCCCTCGACTTTGCCCCGCCCCTCAGCCATAAGCTGAATCGATGCATCGCAGGGAGGACAGGGAAGGAGCAGGGGACAAGAGTATTTTATGAGGCCGTGAAGCCAGACTCATCGGTGCGCAGAAGAAGTGAGGGTAGGCGTAAAAAGAAGCCGGTTCTTTGATTGCGGGCTCGCGGAAAGGCCGCTCCATTGCCTCCATTACACTCCTACATTTTCCTGGCACTCTACGAAACCCACCGAAATGCGACTCCTCTGCATAGCCGCAGCTCTAGGTAAGCTCTACAATCGCATCAGCTCAGAAACAAGTCCAAAACCAGCCTCAAGGTCTAGCCCTGGCCAGCAACCCTAGCCACAGCGAGCTTCTCTCCGACTACGATGGCTCCGCGGCACAAGCTGCTGCAAAGAAGGCCGTATTGGATGGGTCGGACGGTGCACGGCAGGCCATGTCTGGAAGCACTCAGGGTGGAGGTGAGCCTGGTTCTTTGCTTGTTTCTGACATCATTGAATGGCAAATGACTGCTGCAGAGTCTCCGGTTAGAGCAGACGGTGGTCCAGGCGGCGACCCAGCCCCTCCCAACCCCTTCCAGGAGCCCCAGACCCCAGCCGCCCCTACTGATGCCTCCCCGCACAACCCTGAAGGGGAGCTGATGAAGAAGCCGGGTGGCTCCCAGCCCCAGGGCGACCCCCAGGTGGAGGACCCCACCCATTCCGGCATCATCCGACACAACCCTTCCGGACCACTTCTCAAGAAACCCGGCGGACCCCCTTCTGTTCACTCTCTACTCCTTCAGCCTATCGTCAGCTCAACAACTGACTCTTCTAGGCTGGCCCTGGAGCCGGGAGTGACGATCCACTGGGCGGCTATGACGATGTCTACCCTGAGGATGTTCAACCGACCACCACCACTCCAGAGCCCAGCACCACAGTCCCCCCGCAGCCCTGCCGTCCCATCGACAGGTGGCCTCCTCCACTTGGCCTTCAAAAGACTTGAGTAGGCAGGATTCCAGCAAACTGCCAGCCTACCTCCCGGTGACCTGGACGGACTACCGCTACTTCCGCATGGAGGCCCCGCTGTTTGCCGAGCCCGGCTCCAGCTTTGTCGTCGAGTGCGTGGACAGAAAGTTAGGAATCAAAATATCAATATGAATAATAAACACAATCAATAAAAAATCAATAATTTAATCAATAAATATGAATTTAATACAAATGTCAGAAGTTAGTTTCCAAGAAATAGGGATGAACATTGTAACTTTTGTCTTTGTCTTTGTTTTGTTTTGATGATCTAAAAAATAGGGATTATGTTTGAGGCCGGTGGTCGATCTGCGCAATGCGGAGGGCTCCTCGGTGGCAAAGAAGGAAGGCCCCCTGGTGATCAGCTGCGAAGGTGGGGAGTGGGTGACGGAGGATGGGGTGGTGGTGAAGCCGGGAGATACTGGGGACCTACTGGCTGCTGCCTTTGCCGATTGTGATGAAGCGGAGGAAGAGGATGATTCTAGCTGGTGGTAGTTTTGCTGGGAACTATCGATGTGTATCGCTGTTGTTGCATCATGCTGGTTCAAATGACGGCTAGGGAATGGAGCTGCTTGAAAAAGAGTAAGCAGTGGCCTTGCGTACCATTTTCTGAGAAGAACAGAAAGAAGATAGAACAAAAAGCATTCAAATGAAGCTGGGAACAGACATCTGAAAAGGAGAAGAAAGCTGACCCGAAAGGCTCTATTATTTCACCGCTCGAAAATTAACATATTTTAGCATTTCCTTCTAGGAAAGAAGAACAGCCAATTGAATTGCCGGTATTGGCTTTGCTGCAAAGTGAAAATTAATATCGCAATGGGCGGTAACTTTGGCTTTCTGCTACTCGCTTTATGCGGCCATAGTTACGGCAAAAAGCCTAGTGACTACTTGTGCGTGACAAAAGGTTTGGCTGCTTCAGTAGCATAAAATCAGAATGTGTTTTTGAGTGGTCACCAGCATGGTACTAAATCTGACCTCAGTTGAAGTGGGGCAGAACTATATTCCGGAGGTTGTTTTTCTATTCAAGTAGCTTTATTAACCTAGGGTGGATATAGGTAGGGAAAGTTTCAAGATACTGTGACAATTCCGGAATTGGCATCAGCACACGACATTGTGATCTACGCATACGCTTCATTGTAGAAAGGTTCCAGCCATTTTTTCAACGATCAACTATCAACGATTAGACAAAGAGACATTGCAAGTTTTGAGTTGTAACGTCAAAACCGTCATGACAAATTATTTTTAACAAATATTACATTGCATTTAGTGATTACGATAAAATAGTGTTAGAAATTTTTTGGCCGATTCCACACAAAAGCCATATGCAATATTCTTGTTGCAATTTTCCCATGCTCAAAAATATTAGTTTATTTGGCATCACTTAGAATATGATTGTTTTCCAGTCGCATAAACATAAATAAAACGCAAATCCATTCGATCGTATTATAAAAGCTATCTAATAACTAAAATATGATATAAAATTTTGATAAGGTCACCGTACGATGGCATAAGTTGGCACGATGTCTACAAACAAGCTATCATTCACTACACCAAGCGTGGCAAAGACGACGTAGAAGTCTTCAAGTACACCGCATTGATTCTTTTCCTCCCCCTTTTCTCTACTTTTCATTTGCAGACCAAAAGGCAGCAAGAATGAAGTAGGTGGTGATGAGTGGTCGTGGCCATTTGGGTTTGGCCCTACGAAAACGATCCAACTTTATCCAGTTCCTTGTTACTGCTTGCTGAAAACTTTGATTGTGCAGCTCATATCAGGAGAATCCGTTCAGCATAAAGTTCAGGATGGAAGATGTGGATTTCGGCATTGGACCCAATCCCAATGACCTCATTGCCACTGGCAGCTTTGTTGGGAATCTTTCCTCAACTTTCGCTTCTGCATCTGGCTTAGTAAAGAATACCGTTGCTGCAGAATATCAGCCGGGAAGGAAATGATTTCGTCTTCAACAGCCAAGCGGAAAATTCGAAAGACGTAAAATTACATGCTGCTACTTCACTCAAGTTTATTTTTGACCTCATAAAACTTTTCCAAATTTTTTGCCGTTTTAGGTTTGTCTACAGTGTGACGGCTAAGGAGATGGTTGTACCCTGTCGCTGGCCAGCCTAGAGCATTATACCGTTTAGTTTTGATCAAATAAATTTCGAAGGGGAGTTGGGAATAAAGAGTTCTCTTGGGAGTTTTGGCAAATAAATAATAGCATTTGTTCCATTAAGGGTAAATCTTTGCTACACAATTCAGTTATTCTCATTTGGCAGTTTATTTTTTGTGTGGAGATAATTCAATTCTATGATTCTATTGCGAGCAATTTTAGCAAGGTTTTTTTTCTGTGGGTGCAAACCTTGAAAGGGGTCTTGAATGTATTTGTTGCACTAACGTAAAGTTACAAAAAATTATTTTTCTTGATTGCAAAGAAGTGCATAGAATACATGGTGGCAGTGAAAAGCAAAATGATGCAGACGTGGCAGAACATAGTATGTACATAGATTGACAAAGAATATATATTTGGTTTTGACGATAATCAAGTTCGAGAATCATGCTAAAGGAAGGCTCATGATTCGATATGAAGACTCAGCAAGGCTCGAAATAGGTGCTGCAAAGGATTGGCGACCCAGTAGTGGAGAGGAGTATGGAGAGTCAGCTCAGAATTCAAAGTGACGCACTGCAGCCTAGCTGTCACAGAGACAGAGGCATACAGCAGCTGAGTGATGAAGTGAGAGAGGACGGCTGGGACTAAGTTTTCCGCGCTGCCTGAAATAGAATGATAAATTAGGAGCTTCAGAGAAGAGATGATGCTGGGTTCTTTCATTGCCAACCAATACACCAAGCCAAAGCTACCACCTACCCTTGGCTCAATGTCGTTTCACAATAACTGCTTCCATGGTTTCTACTTACTCATAGGAGCGCCGTAAGACGAAGTCTTCTAGGCCGGGTGGGGGATGGTTGTAGCCACGAGGGTCCACTCCCAGATCTGGCATCGGAAGGCGAGGTCGTAAGAGCACCAGGTAGCACAGGAGCTCGGTCTCCATGATGGCGCACTTCCCCGGCGGCAGCCCGGGGTGGTCTTTGGCGCGCCAGAGGCGGAGGCTGAGGCCCTTGTGGACCAAACACCAACAGAGCCCCGGCGTCTAGTGGTAGTAGTCCTCGCCCTCCAGCTGCTGCTCGTGTTCTTTGGCGCGCCAGAGGCGGAGGCTGAGGCCCTTGTGGACCAAACACCAACAGAGCCCCGGCGTCTAGTGGTAGTAGTCCTCGCCCTCCAGCTGCTGCTCGTGTTCTTTGGCGCGCCAGAGGCGGAGGCTGAGGCCCTTGTGGACCAAACACCAACAGAGCCCCGGCGTCTAGTGGTAGTAGTCCTCGCCCTCCAGCCCATGATGGCCACCGGTAAAACGCTGTCACCGGTAATAATTACCGGTTTACCGTTAACGGTAAGGTTTTTTTTCTTTTACCGTTTTCCGGTTTTTTACGGGAGCAATTTTGGCATATACGGTAGCAACCGGTAATAAATAACCGGTAGCACCGGTAATCTTTACCGTTGGCGCCTCTATTATTTACTCATTTTACTAACTAAAACACTATAAAAACAAAAAAAAATAAAAAAAAAAATTTTTTTTTAAAAATTTTTTTTTTAAAATTTTTTAAAATTTTTTGAAATTTTTTTTTTGAAATTTTGAAATTTTTTGAAAAATTTTTGGCAGATGGAGCTCAGAACTCAGTAACATGCACAAAAACACCATACAAACAAAGAAACATAACAAAAATGATGAAAGAAATGAGAAAAACCAAGAAAAATCATGTTTTTTGAAGATTTTCAAAAAAAAGCTAAAATAACCGATACTGGTAATTACCACACCGGTAATCGCGTTTGAAAATTACCGATTACCGGGTGTTACCGGTGCAGCCTAACCCCTTACCGGTGGCCATCATGGCCTCCAGCTGCTGCTCGTGTTCTTTGGTGCGCCAGAGGCGGAGGCTGAGGCCCTTGTGGACCAAACACCAACAGAGCCCCGGCGTCCAGTGGTAGTAGTCCTCGCCCTCCAGCTGCTGCTCGTGTTCTTTGGCGCGCCAGAGGCGGAGGCTGAGGCCCTTGTGGACCAAACACCAACAGAGCCCCGGCGTCCAGTGGTAGTAGTCCTCGCCCTCCAGCTGCTGCTCGTGTTCTTTGGCGCGCCAGAGGCGGAGGCTGAGGCCCTTGTGGACCAAACACCAACAGAGCCCCGGCGTCCAGTGGTAGTAGTCCTCGCCCTCCAGCTGCTGCTCGTGTTCTTTGGCGCGCCAGAGGCGGAGGCTGAGGCCCTTGTGGACCAAACACCAACAGAGCCCCGGCGTCTAGTGGTAGTAGTCCTCGCCCTCCAGCCCATGATGGCCACCGGTAAAACGCTGTCACCGGTAATAATTACCGGTTTACCGTTAACGGTAAGGTTTTTTTTCTTTTACCGTTTTCCGGTTTTTTACGGGAGCAATTTTGGCATATACGGTAGCAACCGGTAATAAATAACCGGTAGCACCGGTAATCTTTACCGTTGGCGCCTCTATTATTTACTCATTTTACTAACTAAAACACTATAAAAACAAAAAAAAAATAAAAAAAAAAATTTTTTTTTAAAAAATTTTTTTTTTTAATTTTTTAAAATTTTTTGAAATTTTTTTTTTGAAATTTTGAAATTTTTTGAAAAATTTTTGGCAGATGGAGCTCAGAACTCAGTAACATGCACAAAAACACCATACAAACAAAGAAACATAACAAAAATGATGAAAGAAATGAGAAAAACCAAGAAAAATCATGTTTTTTGAAGATTTTCAAAAAAAAGCTAAAATAACCGATACTGGTAATTACCACACCGGTAATCGCGTTTGAAAATTACCGATTACCGGGTGTTACCGGTGCAGCCTAACCCCTTACCGGTGGCCATCATGGCCTCCAGCTGCTGCTCGTGTTCTTTGGCGCGCCAGAGGCGGAGGCTGAGGCCCTTGTGGACCAAACACCAACAGAGCCCCGGCGTCTAGTGGTAGTAGTCCTCGCCCTCCAGCTGCTGCTCGTGTTCTTTGGCGCGCCAGAGGCGGAGGCTGAGGCCCTTGTGGACCAAACACCAACAGAGCCCCGGCGTCTAGTGGTAGTAGTCCTCGCCCTCCAGCTGCTGCTCGTGTTCTTTGGCGCGCCAGAGGCGGAGGCTGAGGCCCTTGTGGACCAAACACCAACAGAGCCCCGGCGTCTAGTGGTAGTAGTCCTCGCCCTCCAGCTGCTGCTCGTAGGCGCGGAACATGCGCTCCGCCGCATCAGGCTTTTTGCTATCATATTTAAAAAGCTCTGCCAAAGCTCTCAAGAAACAAGCTCCGTAAAGAATAACTGTCTCAAGTACAAGCAAAGGTTGAGGCTCCACACTGAGAATATAGGCAGATGAAAATAGGTGCAAAAGAAACCTCGGCCAGGATCTTGCCGACTTTTTTGTAGTCGGTGAGAGTTTCGCCCCCAGTAGCCTCATCATCCAGGCGTGAGAGCCCAAAGTCAAGAAGTTTTGGAACGCCCAACGCCATGCACTAGCAGTACCTGGTTGGTTGGTTGTAGTCGGTTTCCTTTTCATTGCAGGGGTGCAGGGGAAGAGAACCTGATCTAGATGGAGATCTCGGTGCACAACGCGCTGGCGGTGGACGTGGTTGATGGCCGAGAGCAGGCTTTGGATGATGTAGGTGGTGAAGGCGTGGTCGGCGAGGGGAATGAGGTCTCTGAGCGTTGCCTGGCCATGCTCCCTGGTGAGCAGGAGGCCGTCGCCGGACTGCAGGGCGATGCGGCGCAGAGGGCGAAGCACATTCGGGTGACCGGGCCCATAGGCTGCGACCAGGCCCTGAACTCCGCCTCTCCCGCATCCCCTTCTCCGCCCCGCAGCAGGAGCTGGGCCACCACCTCTTCTTGCTCTCCCATCCAGACTTCCAGACTTTGTTGTAGTCCCAAATGGCCTCGCCTTCTGTGGCCTCCTCATCGCGCAACGCCATTCCGAAGTCTATCAGCTTCGCCACTCCTCCTACCAGTAGCAGCTGGTTGGTTGGTTGTAGTCGGTTCCCCATTCATTGCAAGGGTGCAGGGGAAGAGAACCTGGCCTAGGTGGAGGTCCCTGTGCACGATCCGGCGGCCGTGAGCATGGTTGACGGCCGACAGCACACTCTTGATTATGTAGTCGGTGAAGGTGTGGTCGGGGATGGGGACGAGGTCGGAGAGGGTAGCCTGGCCTTCTTCTCTTCTGAGGAGGACGGCGTCGCCGGACTGCAGGGCGATGCGGCGCAGAGGGCGTAGCAGGTTAGGGTGGCCGGGTCCGTAGGCCGGGGCCGGGTCCGATTTCCCTTCTCTGCCTCGCATCAGTAGCTTGACCACGAACTCTTTTTCCTCTCCCTCCAGCACTCCAGCCCACTGTTTGAATGTTTTGCAGGATCCGCCTTCCCTGAGAAGTCCCGGTGGCTTAGCTCCGGCTAAGTCCGTTGCTTTCCAGATGGGCTAGAAATCCGGGCGGTGGATCACTGTAGCCATGGAGCTTGATGACGGGTGCTGGAATGGACGGCTTCAGCAGGTGTAGGAAGAGAGCTCGGATGTCTACCGGTGCCCCGTCCAAATGGCCTCCAGGATCGACTCCCCAATGGTCTCGAGGATCTCGAATCCTCCCCCACAGTGAAGCTTCAATGAAATATTGCGCTGGAGCTTGCTCTCCAAATATTCCAAGAAACCCGCTGGTGGATCACAGTAGCCAGGCTGATCGATGATGGGAGCCGGAGTGCTGGGCTTCAGAAGATGCATGAACAGCGACTGGATGTCCTCCGGGGCGCCCTCTAGATGACCACCCGGATCCATGTCCTGCATAGTGTCCCCGATCACTTCCGGTGTCTCGAATCCGCCACCATAGTGGAGCTGCAATGAATTATTGCTTAAAAAACTATGCGTATGAAAAAAGAAGAAAAAAGGAACATCGGCTACTATTTTCGCAAGAGCTTGATTATCGTTCACGTAGTCCACGGGGCTCGCACCTGACCCGGTATTGCTCTTGCCGAAATCTATCACTTTTGGCACACCCCGGACTGGAAGGCATTGGCCCAGGTGCAGGTCGTTGTGGGTGACCTCGTTCCTGTGCCGCACTGCACTGAAGATGGCGACGGTGAGGTAGCGAAGATAGGTGGCGTCGTGGACGGGCGCGATGGGCAGGAAGCTTGTTTCGCCCAACTCCCTCGTCACCAGCAAAGCATCCCCGCAGCCGAGACGAAGGCGGCTGTGAGGCTAGAGCACGTTCCTATGCACGTTCGTACGCACGCGTCCACGCATTCCATTCAGCCTCTCCAGGATTCGCAGCACCAGCTCCATCTGCGACAGTATTTCTTGTTTCATTCTTCATTTTGATCAAAATACTGAATTATAAAATAAATGATAGTTTGATGACAGCTCCTGCATCGTTTCCCCCAATCGCATCAGGGATTTCGAATCCACCACGGCTGAATAGCTGCAATGAAATATTGCTTAGAAAACTAGGCATATGAAAAAGTAGAAGAGAAGAAACATCAGCAATGAGTTGGGCCAGAGCTTGCAAGTAGTTCGTGAACTTAACAGGGCTGGGTGTCCGAGCCTAGGTTCGCTTTCGCTGAACTCGGGAAGTGTGGGGACTCCGCCGACAAGCACACATTGGCCCATGTGCAAATCAGCATGGAATACATGATTGGGATGGATGTGAGTGAGGGTTCTGAAGACGACAAGGCTGAGGAAGCTGCACTGTGCCCTATTCCTGGCCACCAGCATAGCTCCAGGATCACACTCACTCTCACCAGGATTAGCCTCTCCTTCTATGCCTGCGACAGCGTTTCTTGTTTTTTAATTCTTAATTTTGATCAAATTGCAGAATTATCAAATATATTATATTTTGATTATGTAGCGTATGCCGACTTTGATTTTATTCCATTCTCTGGGAAATATGATTTGACTTATTTTATATCAGTAATTGTTACTTTCATCACAGCGCATTTTCATCTGCAATTAAATTATACTAAATTTTTTTTAATTTTAATCAATCCTCCAATCTCAATCCTCAAGAAATGCGAAATACTGGCCTGTGATTAGCTTGCCGATGCATTCTTCTTGCTCTCAAAATAGCACTACCACGGGTCAACATGGAAGTATATAACCATGGTGTCATCATGATGTCCTGGTGTCCAGTCAAGGCCAGCACATCACCGCACATTAATCTTTCCTGCAACCTAAGCTATAGTTTCGGACAGGCCTTAGAAAGGTGAAAGCGAGTCTGTGCATTGGGGCGTAGATTGGGAAGTGCCTAAGAGGCAGATTGCGAGAGGATTCAGACACCTTGTAGGAGGGGTATTCCACTTACCACAAATTGAAGCTTCGAGTTGGGAATCGTGATTAGGCCATGGTTTTGGTCCATTTAATTGGCATATCAGCTAAAGCCTGGCCCCAAAATATGGCTTCATTACTGAGAAATGGGCTCTTCGGTAGTTTTGCAAACTATGCATTGTTTTAAGAATGCGCTGCGTGTTTTGAGTGCTGAGAGATAACATCTGTTCATTTGCGTATGATGATGCAAAATGAGTCAAAACAAAAACGGCCAAAACAGCAACGAAAAAACCCTGCTGGCCGTTTAGACAAATGCCAAGAGTAATTGGTGCTGATAAGAACAACTACAAACAAGTACTCATATTAGAATTTCTCTTTTATCAAACGAAGGTATAAACTCCCGAAACATCAATAATTTTAGTGACTTCTTCACTTCTTTGCGTTGGTTATAGCATAATTTGAATCTATTAGTTGATAATCAAAACCTGATAAAGCAAAAAATCATCGCGTTTAATATTGGGAAATATCTCAAAATGTGATGCATTTCTGACCCTATCGAAACAAAGGTTCTAAAATCGGACGCAAGTACTCTTCCCTCTATCGTAGAATGCTTCTGATTAAGAGAGCTTTACTGAGAAGATCAAATGTCTCAGAAACGTGGTTGCCCAAAAATTTTGACCCCCATTTTTTATATTTTTTCTCGAAACTGGACACAATTCTAAGGCTTTTGGTGGCCTATGAGTGTGCAAAACTCAAAATTCGATTTTTGGCGAAATATTGAAGGTTCAAAAATGATCAAAAATTTAATCGTCCATAACTCATTTTGTTCTCAACCGATTTCTATGATTTGACCGCCATTCGAACCGTCTTGACGAGAAGAATATTTTGTTTTTTTTGATCATCACTCTCCGATCAAGTGCAGCTGAGCTATTTGTAAAAAACCGATTTTCCCTTCTTCAAAATCTTGAAAATTTTTTATTTTCGATATCAAAACTCGATTTTCCGACAACGGCACCCAGATTTTCTCAAAATTCAGATAATTTTACATATATGGACCAACGCACAACTTTGTAGACTGTGTACCACGAGAGATATTTGAGGTTGAAAATAAGATTTCATATTTTGCCCCTATGTTATAGCATAGGCGAAAAATGGCCGAAAAATTTTTTGTTTCAAAATTTCAATTTTTTGGTTTCTAAAATTTTCCTAGATCTGTATCCATCTGAATGTGTGGTTTTAAGCCCCAGTTTAGATATATGATGGATATGTTTTCAGATGGATACAGATCTAGGAAAATTTTAGAAAGCAAAAAATTGAAATTTTGAATCAAAAATTTTTTTGGCCATTTTTTGCCTATGCTATAACATAGGGGCAAAATATGAAATCTTATTTTCAACCTCAAATATCTCTCGTGGTACACAGTCTACAAAATTGTGCGTTGGTCCATATATGTAAAATTATCTGAATTTTGAGAAAATCTGGGTGCCGTTGTCGGAAAATCGAGTTTTGATATCGAAAATAAAAAATTTTCAAGATTTTGAAGAAGGGAAAATCGGTTTTTTACAAATAGCTGAGCTGCACTTGATCTGAGAGTGATGATCAAAAAAAACAAAATATTCTTCTCGTCAAGACGGTTCGAATGGTGGTCAAATCATAGAAATCGGTTGAGAACAAAATGAGTTATGGACGATTAAATTTTTGATCATTTTTGAACCTTCAAAATTTCGCCAAAAATCGAATTTTGAGTTTTGCACACTCATAGGCCACCAAAAGTCTTAGAATTGTGTCTAGTTTCGAGAAAAAATATAAAAAAGGGGGGTCAAAATTTTTGGGCAACCAACTTTTGAACTTCTCAGTAAAGCTCTCTTAAGAGGCGGAATTTGATAGGCTCAAAATGTAGGATTCCAGATTTGAAAAATGAAGTTTCTCCGAATCCAATTATTTTGTGCCACAATCCAAGGTAATTTAGTTCTCATCTCTGTGCCCAAGCCGTTTCGCGAAAAACGAATTTTTTGACTTGCTACGAGCACTTTTGTAACATGCACTTTTTTTGACCTTTGAAAACAGCAATTTCAGTTTTTTGAAAATTTTGTTTAAGAAATTTCAGATAATTGTGGATCATTATATATCAATCGAAAGGTAATTAGGAGACAAAAATGGTGGTGTACTCCATTTTTGGCATAAGTTATTCCGAAAAGCGTAATTTTGAAAAATCAAAAATTTCGGTTTTTCAATTTTGGCACAAAAAAACTGATAGCTCAATTCTGAATGAATATGCCAAAAAAACATTCTAGTTCCCATTTAAATTCAGATTCTTGCGGTCATTTTGGTATATAACACGCCTGGTTTCGTTTTGTTCGCATGGACACTTTTTTGGAATGAAAATTTGAAGTCATGATTCGACCCTATGTTAAAGCATAGGCAAAATTTTCGGAAAAAAATTTTTGTCTCAGATTTTGATTTTTACTGCCTAAATATCTTCTTTAGGGTCCAATACACCCTACTGCCACATTGGTTTCCTTTGTTTTAGTTCATAATTGGTCAATCCTGAATCGAACATTTCCTATGCTTAAGCATAGGACTTCCCAGGCTTCAACAAATATTTCTCTATAGCAGCTGAATGGCTAAGAATCGCACACAAGACTTGAATTTTTTTGTTCACAATTCATATATTCTGATTCTAAATCTGTGCTTACTTTTCGGATTGGTGAAGAAACCACCTACTTGCCCTTATGCCCTCTTCTTTGAATAGATGTGTGTTTGTCACTCAAAAGGGCAAGTAGGTGGTTTCTTCACCAATCCGAAAAGTAAGCACAGATTTAGAATCAGAATATATGAATTGTGAACAAAAAAATTCAAGTCTTGTGTGCGATTCTTAGCCATTCAGCTGCTATAGAGAAATATTTGTTGAAGCCTGGGAAGTCCTATGCTTAAGCATAGGAAAATGTTCGATTCAGGATTGACCAATTATGAACTAAAACAAAGGAAACCAATGTGGCAGTAGGGTGTATTGGACCCTAAAGAAGATATTTAGGCAGTAAAAATCAAAATCTGAGACAAAAATTTTTTTCCGAAAATTTTGCCTATGCTTTAACATAGGGTCGAATCATGACTTCAAATTTTCATTCCAAAAAAGTGTCCATGCGAACAAAACGAAACCAGGCGTGTTATATACCAAAATGACCGCAAGAATCTGAATTTAAATGGGAACTAGAATGTTTTTTTGGCATATTCATTCAGAATTGAGCTATCAGTTTTTTTGTGCCAAAATTGAAAAACCGAAATTTTCGATTTTTCAAAATTACGCTTTTCGGAATAACTTATGCCAAAAATGGAGTACACCACCATTTTTGTCTCCTAATTACCTTTCGATTGATATATAATGATCCACAATTATCTGAAATTTCTTAAACAAAATTTTCAAAAAACTGAAATTGCTGTTTTCAAAGGTCAAAAAAAGTGCATGTTACAAAAGTGCTCGTAGCAAGTCAACAAATTCGTTTTTCGCGAAACGGCTTGGGCACAGAGATGAGAACTAAATTACCTTGGATTGTGGCACAAAATAATTGGATTCGGAGAAACTTCATTTTTCAAATCTGGAATCCCCCTCATAGAGGCCACCTCGAGTCTATCAAATTCTGTGTCTTAACCTACTTTGAAACTTTTATCAAACTTTTCCAACACCGTAAAAACATTTTTTCGCAAATGCACTGCTCTTAGGCAGAGTGGAGTGCTCTAGGCCTTTGACATCATGACACTTGCTTTGCCACGATTCATCTGCGGGAGCTTTTCCCTCCTAGGCAAAAGAATAATGCGCCGAATGATGGACGGCCGCAAAGCTCGGACGTCAGCAGAGGCTAGGCTTTCAGGAGGCGGCGCTGGCAACAGTTGCTAGCAAGCAGAGCATGACCGGACAACCCAGGCTCTGTGGCCCCACTTGTTGTCTTGACCACCTCCAAAAGGGGGACCGATCCCTCACACCCCTTGCCCTATCACTCCCTATCACAGACCGACCCCTCACAAACAAGCCTCCCGCCATCTCCAATTCAGGCCACCAGGAAAGAGGAGGGCATGGCCAAGGGCTGGGGCAAAGGATGGGGCGACATGGCCTGCCGACACAAGAGCGTCATGGCTTTCGGTTCCTTGAGTCTTTTACTGGCAGACCCCTGCTAGTCCGCCAATCTTTGAGGCATCGTGAACCTGGTGATGGGTCTGATTGTGCTTATCTGCGGCATCTACCTCCTGGTCAACAAGTCCATCATGCAGATGGTGTTGGGGCCTGCTTTCTTCTCCCAATTGGCTTCTGCCAAAAAAGGGATGCTCTAGGTTCTACCACGGGATTTGGGGCGGCGTTTGGATACTTCTGGCCGGAGCGATGGGCTTTGCCGGTGGCATGACGAGGAGCAAAGTTTCCTCCACTTCATCCAGAGCCCTCTCTAATCCCTTTAGCCCAAATATGGACTTTTGAGTGCATGGAGATAACCTTCATGGTGCTCTCCATCCTCATCGCCTGCGGCACCTGGCTCAGTCTCATCGTCCTCTCCCTCTGGGGCGCTGCCTTCGACGCCTGGTTCACGCACAATGACGTTATTTATTTGGTGACCGTAGGAAGGAGGGCAAAAAGGTGAAAGGACTCCTGAAGGTGTACGCCAAGATGTCGGAGGAGGAGAAGGCCAAGTGCACGGCTGAGGCCCTGTCCCGAGGGGTATTCACGGGGAAGACGGAGAACCTGGACCTCACCGTGTACACCGGCTGCTACAATGGGGCCAACGTCGCCGCCAACCTTACCATCGTCGTTAGGCTCTTTTTAGATACTTCCTTTTCTCATCCCTCCTTAGGTCAGTCGAGGGAAAGGATTTGAGGAAGGAAGGAGGCTGGATTGGCAGGGCATGGGCGGACTGCTGTTCGTGGTGTCCATTCTGAGCGCCGCGATGGCCTGCTGTGCGGTGTGCCGTTGCTGCGGGGCGCGTCATGAGGAGGACGTTTCACCGGTAAACTTTATCGAATATTTTTTGGGGACAATTTTAATGACTCTCTTGCCAGGGCTATGGCTACGCCTAGTCTACTCTGCAGTTAGCACAAGGAAAACACAAATACTGGATGTTACGCTAATATATTTGCATTTTATTGTTTTTGATACTTTTTGATTGTCATTATGAGTTGCTTCTTGTCAGAGTAACTTGTGAGCGCTTTGTCATCAAAAATACAGAATACAGCTGTGGTTCGCATTGTTGTTCTCTATGCTTCGTTTGTTATCATTCGAACGTTGGAACCTGTTTTGCCGATAAAATTGCTGCAACAGCAAAGATGAAACAAGTTTCTTTACACATCAATTTATCATTTTCTCAACGCCAGCCAAAAATCACAACCGAACACGCAAGGCAACAGCCAGATCCTGATTAGTGTTCTCAGTTTAGTGCTCTATGTGAAGGAAAAAAACACCCATAAACCAAGGCGAGTATGAAAGTAGTTGTGCAAGTGCATAATGACATTCGAAACATGACCTACAGGTTCAATGCAGCAGTTCAATATTTCAGAAGGCCGCTTGGATGAAAGTTAATGCAAGCCATTCCAAACAGTCTCCCTAAACCAATTTCATTCATAGCGGAGATTTGAGTGAGAGCTGAAATTATAGCAGCAAAATTTGAGAGGAGGCCACTGATCACCGAAGAAGAGCGAGCATTTTGGTTTGTTCGAGAGTCAGGCTAGAGAATCAAATAAGAAAAAAGGCCATTAGAGGACTGGGAGAGAGCGAAACTCAAGAAAACGCTAAAAACAGGACTAGCTTTTCTGACAGCAGGCAGTGTCCGCCCTCTGCCACAGGCTTGTCACAGAGGCTGTCTGACCACCCGAACCGCCTCTGTACTGCGAGTACCTCCAAGATCTTTCCTAATGAGTCCCAAATCTAGCGATTGAGTTGGAAGAGATAGTAAAAACCGGCTCTCATTGGCCTTCATGTCGGTGGTCAGGCGGGCGGCAACTTCGTGGAAGAGGGTGTCCACGTTGGTGGAGTTCAGAGCCGAGGTTTCCAGGAAGTAGTCGAAGCCGTTCGCTTCCGCGAAGGATTGTCCGATGTGCGTGGGCACCTCCCGGTCATCGTCCTTGTCGCATTTGTTCCCTGCCAGCCAGCTCTACCATTCATTGATTGACCAGAAAGAATGCAAAGGGGCGAACCGACGATGATCTTGGACACTCTCCGATTGGCGTAGGCCTCGATTTCGCCCAGCCAATCCGGCAGGCAGTCGAAGCTGGGCTGGGAGGCGACATCGTAGACCAGCACGATGGCATGCGCTGACCTGTCAATTTTCTCATCGAATCATAGTCCTTCGATTCAATTTAGGCTCAAAACCGATAGTAGGACTGGGTGATGGATCGGAAGCGCTCCTGACCGGCGGTGTCCCAGATCTGGAGCTTGATCTTGTCCTCGCCCACCTTCACCGTCTTGATCATGAAGTCCACGCCGATGGTGGCCGCCTGCCCGGGCGGGAAAATCCCCTTCAACCCAATCCTCCTTTCATCTACAAGAACCCCCCAAAGGGTGGATTTTCTGACCTGGGTGAATTTTCTGACAAGGCAGGTCTTGCCCACACCGGCGTTGCCCACCAAGACGACCTTGAAGAGGTACTTGTAGTCCTCCATGCCCAACCAGCTGCTGATTTACCAGCTCATCCTCCGGGGGAACCTCTCTGCCCTCCTCTACTTAGTATCTTCACTGCAATGGAAGCTGGGACAATATGGGGCTACCACTGGTCAGGTGGAGGAGAGGAGGATCCGGTCTTCGCACACGCCTTCTTGCACACCCCCAACACCCTCCTTTACTCACCGCCTCACACATCCCCTCCACAGAAGGACCTGCGCATCTAAACAGGGCCTCTGTTTTGCATGACCAACCTCGCGGATAGCGTTTGGGCTCTACTTTTGTTGTAAAGCTCTTATGGGATACTTCTGCGAAATCTGGAAGCAGAGGCACTAATGGAAGGGCAGGATGGAGCTGAATTTATTGCCAGAGCATATATTGATGCAAGTGTTGAAAAAACTTAGAGTAGAGTGTCGCTTGAAATTGCGACTGGTTTGTCGACGTTGGGAACGGCTTATCCTCCTGTCACTCTCCAACATTACCAGTCTTTGCTGCATTCCATTGGACAGTAATCATCGCATCAGCATGCACAGGTGAATAAACTAGATGCAGCTGATCTAAGGAAACAAACACTTGCATAGGTGTGAGCTGAGTGGAGATGCTGTTCTGGAGATTCCTGGACTAAGCCCTCAAACGTGTTGGCCTAAGCATCTTCTGCAAGCTGTGGCAAGCAATCTAAGGCAGCTATCATTGCATTTTTCTGCAGTATGTGATGTAGAAAAATGCAGGGTGGTAGAAATGGGAGTCGAAGAGTTTTTGGCCGCCACTTCTTTTCTCCTACTGCCGAAAATAACGGACCTAAAGCTACATGTTGCGTACAGAACGAGCTCCAATGAGCAAAGCCAATTCTCCCATCTTCCCTGCATACCAGAGAAAGTACTGATTTCGAATTATTATTGAAAACTATGAAAAATATTTTAGAGATCGACAGAACTTATGCCAAGTTTGAAGAATGTTTTCATTCGCCGATTCTGCAATAATGTATGCAATCACCTCATTACAAGCCTAATTCACTGGTATATTTCTTTAGTTTTCGAACAATTCTAAAGAATAAGCTAAAGGTTGGGCGTTATACCAGCATTGAAGTTCTCGCATGAGCTCAATATTCTTCAGTCCCAGCACAACGACACAGAAATTTTGCTGCAGTAAGATCAGCTCAGCAAAACATATCAATAAGCCAGCTTTGTCTTCAGGCAATCTTATGGGTCAACTGGAACGACGATTGAAATGCTGAAGTTAGCCAACATGACTGAGTCGATGGTGGCACTCAACGTCCATTTTCGCAATTTTCGTTCCCAATTTCGTTCACTAATGGATCATAATTCACGAACTCTTTCGTTCAATGAGGTGTGAAAGAGCTAAAACTACGAGAGTTCATCCTCGATCCGTCCATGTTTGCCGAGGCAGAAAGTTGGGGCCATCTGGAAAGCATTCGTCTAAGTAGCTGCATTGTGCGTCAAGGACCTGAGGTGAAGCCAGCCTTTTCAATTTCCTTTCATTGTTGCCTTTTCAGTTCTATAGACGCTTACGCACTGTCTGTGCCAAACTGCGGGAGTTGGACATCGGGAGCAGTACCCAGTTTCTGGGCCCTGACGGTGCACCGGTGATCAGCCAGAAATTCTAATTTGTTGTTCACATGGGTCATTTTTTATTTCCTATCAACAAGCCATGCATGCATGTTTGAGGAACTGGAATATGGGTTTGCATTTAAAAAGCAAGGGGCTTTGTGCGATTAGATGTCAAGGAAATAGCCATGGTGGAATGCTTGAAAAGCTGAATGTGAGAGAAAAAGTCAAAATAAGTGGGGGTTTGCTTTGGGTGGTGGCTACTTCCAGTGAGGTCGTGTGGCAAAAGGTGCCCGGGATGTGCTCTAGGTGATCACAAATCGACAGGCACGGCCAAAACCGGGTCGCTCAGAGGAGCAGAGGGGTCGATAGGGGAGGTGAAGGAGGCGGAAGGCTTGGGCCAGATTGCGGAACAGCTCTGCCCCTTCTGCCGAGCCCAGGTAGAGTTCCAGCTCTGACATTTGAGGACTTTTTGAGTTTCTGGAAGCATTACAGAACATGTTTCACAAACCTTGATCCGTGAGGCTGAGATCAGTGCCCAGGAGTTGCTCCGCGTCCTTTGCAGTGAAGGCTGCATAACAGAGATAATTCCGCAAAGCCCCTCAAAGAAGGAGCAGCAGAGAACCTGGAGAATCGTCCGTCTCTTCTTTCCTGTCGGCAACTGCGATGCCCACGATCGACAGGAGAAAGAGCACGCGGATAAAGCTATTCATATCTTGCTTGCCCAAGTCTGAAAACAGCAATCTGCTGCGTTGACTAAATTCTATTTTGTCGGAGCCGCAACTGACAGCAACAGGTGCACCTAGGGCTGGCGCTCATAAGGAAGCTTTCCATGATTGAATATCGCTGGCTAGAGTTCTCATGAAGACAGATGCTAAAGAGCATTTGATATAGCCTCAAGTGAAAGGATGGATATAATATACCCTCTTCAGCAGGCAATGGGCTAATCCGCGGCTGAGTTTAATTGGTTACGGGGAAACGGGGAAATGACGAATGCTTAATTGCCAAAGCTCATTTAGCTGCCTCCTGCTTCTTGACTCGTAACAAAACGTCATCAGCCTCATAAAATAGTAAAAATTCATTTCCATAGTGGCGAATTTTTCGAAATAGGAAAATATTTTGAACGTTTTTGTGAAAGCTGTTTTATGTTGGAATCCATTACGATTTTTACGGGTTGACTATAGAAGGAAAATCAGAAAGGCAATAAGGGCACCGCAAAAAGGGTCCACTTAAGCAAACACTCCAAACTCTAGCATTTTTATTAGCACAGGAAGCACAAGATCAAAACGATAAATTTATTTCCGGACCTCTTTCAGCCGTTTACTTGCACTCATATGCTGCCATTCGTTCAAGCAGCTTTCGTTTCTCGTTTTCTCATCCATTTTTGTTTAGCTAGCTTGTAACTGCAGCTAGTTCAGTTTCATAGGTAGCTATTGACCTTGAATGCTAGTTTTTGTTCTTAATTGTATAGATAAAGCCGATAAAGCCTACAGCTCTTTCTTATAAGTTTTTCACTGCGACAGTAGCATAACGCATTATGCATCGCTTGTGAATGGTCAAAAAATAGGTACAAATATCACTAAATGATGTCAAGCCAACAATGAATAGGGTGCGCCTGAAAACGCTCGAAACTGTAGCCTCAAAGTCATTCATAGTCCAAGACACTTATCTCATAACCGTCTTGTGAAGAAAGACAAAAGTACAAAACACATGTTGTGAGTATTGGCCAATAAAACAGGCACTAAATAAAATACATAAGACGTTCCAGATCCTCGTGCACTTTGATGGCTTCAAACAAGCTTGACTCCACACTGCCTCCTGCAAATCAATCAACATTACTACAGGCTTACAAAGCACTCAAAACGCTGCCAGGACTTTGGCGCAAAATTCCTACTTTTCCAAAAGCTTTAGACTTAGTTTAAATCATCCAACATAGTGACGCTTAGGCTTAGATTAAGACTTAGGTTTACATTGAGGTAGCATAATGAGGCATAGAAAACATTTTCAATTAACAGAAGTTAGGGCATTACAGGCACCGATCACTCATCTACCAAAATTTCACCAACGCCTCTATGAAATGAAACCTTGGGCTCTGGGGCCGCGCGAAGATGAAGAGTCAGAGCCAAACAGCTTGCTCCTCACATGGCAGGCGGCACGGGTGCAGCAAAGATCGGCAAAGTACACCGGAGCCGGAATGCTCACCGCTCTGGGACAGCGGCCAAAGAGGTGGCACAGTTGGTAGGTCACCATCTGGAAGCCCTCTATTCATTGCCATAGGTGGCATAGAAAGCTGGACTGACCTGCAGTTGATCGGGTGAAAAGTGGGAGTCGTCTTGTAGGACGCAGTAGTGGCTGGGTCGAGCTGTGCCCTGAATTCCCAGCTGGGAGCAGAGGAAGAAATCGAACCTATATGCCCTCTATTATCATATCACAACCCAGGCACAGAACTCGAAAACGACGAACTCGTGTGGGTGCGTGATGACCCTGCAAAGTCATCAATCATTATTTTAGGGGCATAAATTGCACTAGAGGAGTTGTAGGTAACCGATCGACGACAGTCCCTGGTGGGACATTCTTGGCCCTCCCCGTCTGATCAGCGGCATTGACAGGGAAAAGGCGGGTGTGATGTCGCTTCTGGACGACGATGTAGGTGACGGCTGGCCGATAGCTCCTGTCCAGCTCCTTGCAAGCCTTCCTGATCCCGCTCACCTCCTGCTCCAGCACCTAAAGAGCCCAATCTCACTCAGAAAACAAATTCAGAGAGTCAGGAGCCTAAAATTGACCCTACCTGAGTGAACTGCCCCTCAGACACCCCATCCCGGTAGATGATGATCCGCTGCGGCTTCTTCCCGGTCTCCTTGAAGTAGTTGATGAGGGTGGCCCGTATCTCATCCTGCATGTAGACGATGTTCTCCCGGCGATGCCGCTGCAGTTTCACTGCCGCCGCATATTTGGTGGCCGCGGCGTCGATGTTGCCCACCACGCAGCCGATGGAGGGCTTCTGGTCGTCGTTGGGGCCGGGGTGGGTGACGTCGACGCCCAGGAAGAGGGTGTCGGTGGCCACGCCCTCCCAGATCTTGTCCGTGGCGATCCTTAAACCAAACCTCCCTTAAACCACCGACTTCGTCGTCGTCAATTTTCACATGCAGTTGACGCCGCCCAGCTTCATGTTGACTTTGAGGGCGACGTTGACGGCGGTGGCGGACTGGAGGCCGGGGGCTCGCTCGGCGATGGCCGCCAGGTTCTTGCGGATGAGACATTGGGTGATGCAGCCGCGCTCCACGTCGCCCCAGCGTTTCACCTGCAGTGGGGGGTTCAGTTCAAGTTCAAGCTACTGCCATCCTCCTCCCTCAAAGAAGGCACAACCTGCTGATTGAGCAGGTTGTCCCTTCTTTAAGGTAGGAGAGTGGCAGTAGCTTGGATAGTGGACGAAGGAGTTGCCAGCTGCTACAGCTTAGTTGATGATAATATTTTATAATTTCTATGCTGGAACTAGGGCTAGGATCATCAATCATTCACAGAAAAAGATTGGTGGACTAGGGGTTTGAGAGGAGGCAAACCTCGGCATAGATGGCAGCGTTCTTGGCGGGCATGGCGACAAAGATGAGCTGGCAAGGCTGGCCATTCTTCTTCTTCTTAGTACCCTCCTGACACTGGCGGAAGGCCCAGTCCAGCTCCTCCCCGCGCCCTCCCTGCTCCATGTACAGCACCTCCACCTTCCTAGAGGTGCCCCCCGGCCTCCTGGGTTCCCACGTGGCTGGTTAGTTTGGCCCTAGGCGGTTTATTGTCTATGATTTGAGTGATTGAGCAGAGGCAGGACGCATGTCAAATTTGCATTGGCTGGTTATAGCCTCTTTGTGCAAGTGATTCTGGCACAAAACATCCAAGATGCGAGTAGCTGGCCTTGAAGCCAAAAACTTTTTACCAATATTACAAAATCGCCAAAAAGCAGGCACCTTGCAGGTGGCGACGAGGTTTCTGCAGAAGTCGATGAGCAGCCCCTCGTCCCTCTTGGGCAGGAAGGAGATGAGGCAGTAGGCGGCGCAGGTGGCCGGGAGCTGGAAGGGGGCCACGTTCCAGACGCCCGGCTCCCTGGCGCCCGGCTGGATGGCCTGCTTCCCGTGGTTGGCGAGGAGGCGGGGGGCGGGGAGGACGCGGGCGCGGATCTTGAGCATGCTGGCGTCCACGCGAATGCCGAAGGTGCTCATGAAGGGGTCCTGGAGGGGACTGAGGTCTTTCATGAAGCCGCTGATGAGGCCCATGCGGTAGGGCGCGTCGCGGGCGGAGTTGCGGATCATGGTCGCCACTTGCTGGTCTTTCAGCGGCTTTTGGACCTTTAAATGGACTTTGTTGCACCCACAGTGTCCTTTTTAAGAGCAGCATAAGGGATGTTAAACTGGGGTTGAAGATTTGTCAGAAAATGCCTCGGTGAAATATTTTGCTTTTATTTTTTGGCCTAGTTCGACTGGGAGTGATAGGTAGTTGCACAAACATGCTTGCCATAAGTGTGGAGACAAACTCGCTTCATATATTTACAGGACACTTTGTGCAAGAAAAAGCAATTGCCTCTGGGTTTTAATTCCAGTTAGAGACAATAAGATTCAAACAGAAGTCTCACTAAGATTCAAAATACATCTTACCTTCTGCGGAGAGTAGACGTCGAGGCACTCGATGGGCAGGTAGAGGGGGTGGCTTTTGGAGCCGACCTTGATGGCGGGGAAGTTGGGGAAGCAGATGCGGATGCCGTACTTGAGGCCGAAGTACTGCGCCACGCTCACCACCTGCCCTTCCTGCCCTCCCTGCTCCTTCATCTCGAACCTGACAACCACACCTCCCTCATCCTCCTCCATTGCTCCAGGCAGTTTACTGAAGTTGATTGCAGGTCTGCTGAGCCAGGTCCACAAATTTGTAGACGCGGTTGGCTTCCATGTGGTTCGTTTTCAGCTTCAGGCCTATATCAACCAAATCTTAGTAAATTTCTGAAACGAATGGAGCCCTGGGAAATTTGAAAGCACCGGAAAGAGCCCGCTTGAGAGCTTTGATGTGCAGCTCCTGAAGGTTGGTGTGCGGACTTTGGAGGAAGTCGGGCGTGAACATGGGCGGGCCTTGGCCTGGAGGCCCTCCAAATCCACCTCTAGGTCCACCGCGGCCACCCCGTCCTCCGCGCCCTCCACGACCCCCACGACCACCGCCGAACCGATTTGTGTCAAACCTGCCCACCAATGGAGCCAATTAAAGACATTTCTGAAGGGAAGGCTGTCCCAAACTCGTCGTTGAGAACATCGCAGACGAAATGCACGAGTGGCTGGTGCTTGTAGAAGGCTGTGTTGGCGATGTCCAGGTTGATCAGCGGCCGTTTGCCCTCCCCCACCTGGGTCAGGGGCAGTGTTTAGGCATTTTGAGAACTTTTAGAGAAAAGACAACAGCTAAGTCCTAAAGAGTTTTCCGAATCAAAACACCTAATTTCTTATAATTCTCAACCTTGAACTACACATCCCTTATCTAAATTATGGAGGCTGATACGAGTATGTTTTTTCCAAACCTGGTATCAGCCTCCATGCCGAAACCCTGGTCTAAGCGGAGGCATTCAAACTGAAGAACCTTGCCAGCAGTGGTGAAGCCAGCCCACAGCTCCCTTCCAGAGCCCAGTGCAATGCCTTGGCCTTGCGGCTTGCGGTAGATGCCGCGAGCGAAGGGGTACCACAGCTCATACTCCTTCATCAGCGGACAGCGCCGACTCTGGGTCACCACCAGGTCGATGATCTCAAAATCCCTTCCATTCCTCTTCAGAGAACGGATGAGGAATGGCATGCCTGCAGAGGAACTGTGTCTCGGTCTCGGTGCAGTGGCGCTGCCACTGTCTCCATCTGCACCATCGTATCCCCTGGAACCCCTCAGGCTTTCCGATTTGCCTACTTTTGCCCCTCAGCTTACCTGCAGGTTGGAAGGAGACCTTGTAGGTCTCAGTACGGTTGTCCCGTGGCTGACGCGTTTGTACCTTTGATGGGCTCTTTTTGAGATGAGGTGGTTTAAAAGAAGCAGAGGAGTCGATATACCTCAAAGACCTGCTCGACGACCTTCTGACCGGCCTTGTCGGCGAAACGCAGGGCTCCGGTGGTATATGCCGTGTGTGAGTCGTCAAAGACTATGAACGGCCCCTTCCCAGCTCCCATGGGTCGCATGCTGTCCCCGTAAGCCTTGATGCACTCCCAGAAAACCTACAAAACCCCCCTCCATGGGAAAAACAAGAAGAATTGGGGGCCAAGAATTGGAAGAATTGGGGACAAGAGCTTGCTGAGATCCAACCTCTCGCACATCATCCTTGTCCAGCTTCCTAATGCGGTGCTTGACGTCCACCTCGTAGCGTTGCATGATCACCGGCTGTATCTGGAGCGGGAAGTAGTTGGCGAACACTTCAATCTCCCGGCCCAGTCGCCCGTAGGCAGGGCGGGCCATCACCGCCGTGTTCTCCAGCTCCAGTCCGCCCATCTGTCGAATGGATTGTTGTGAGCCTCTGGGCATGAAGGGAAGAGCGCATGGACAGTGTCTAGCTGACAGGAACTCCACGAGCTGTTCTAGCAAGCTGCCCCGCAGACATGAGTGGGGCAATTGGGCAAATTGAAGCTGGTTGCCATGGAGAAATGAATTTATTATGTATAATTGTATAGAAGTTGGCACCTCCTTTGTCTATGGTTGAAGATTTCGTCTATTAGCCAAGCTTCCATCTGAAAGGGCGGATTCAAAAAGGACAGGATGATTACCTGTTGGTGCAGATGGCTGAGAGGGGTGTCCCCGGAGGAGCCGGAGGGTGTGGGTGTGGATCCAACAGCTGTGGAGGCTTGACTGGGCACGGGCCGACGACCGCGGCCTCGAGAGATCCCGCTGCTTTTGCCCGCAAGCCCATCGCCGCTTGCTGAAATAGAATTGCTGGTCAAAATGGCAGCATGGAAGAAGAAAGCAAAGCGACTGACAGGAGGACATGGATGCGGTCTTGGCGGCTGCTGAAATTGATGTCAAGATTTGCTATTATCTGCAACTGAGTTAACTTTCACTCTTTATGGTAAATTGATACTTTCTTTTGATTGGTTCCAAAAAAATAAGGAGCTTGAAAGTTGGTAAAAATGACTACAAAAGTTATTGTACAGTGATGTTTATGGTTTGAGCATGGTAAAAGGGAAAGGTGAAAGGCAGTGCAAAGCGCAAGGAAGCCGAGAACAGCCGTTGAGTATTTACCTCCCACGCCAACCCAGACTGCCACCCCACCCCACCCCTAGTCTCGCCCTTTCCCCCTATCTCCCTTCCTACCCACATTCTAGCCCCTACTGTCATTCCTCCCTTTAGGGGTCATGTAAATGCCTTCGTGTGATCTTTATCGCTTGGCAAGGCAACATTTGACAAGAAATGCAACATTTGACAAGACAAAACCATTTTTTAAAGTAGCCATGGAATCGAGGCAAAACTCTGGTTTAACTCTGGAACACACAAAATACTTGCTGCTTCTCCATTCAGATGAACAGGAACAAAAACAAGGACAATTCAAACGAGAGATAATAAGAACTGACCGTTCAAAAATAATCTTGATTCGAATGACTGATGTGAAAGTAGAAATACTTTTAAAATTACAGCTGGCACTATTGACGTTTGGGTGGCATTATTGACGTCTCCAAGCTGATTGCTTTGTCGTTTGGCACTTTGTTGCTGCTAACTTGGCCAAGGCACACCTATTTCCTTCCTTGCTAGATCTCGAGATGGAATCGGGCAGAAGCTGCCAAAACCTTTTCTGCTGCCTCAGCCTATCATTTGAAATATTACTGCCAATATCGTTTATGCGTTCAATATCCATGAGTTGCAGCCTTGCAGGAGCAGAAAATACTAAATTAATGGCGAAGCACTACATGCTTGCATGCCTTGTACCAGGCGCAGTGACTATCCTGCTAATCGTCTACATACTGGCTGGTCGAGAAGATAGTGCTATTTCTCTGGCATTGCCATTTTCAAGGTAGAAGATTGGA
The DNA here is from genome assembly GCA_030248095.1 of Ptycholaimellus sp. GST1_10. Lineage (NCBI taxonomy): Eukaryota > Metazoa > Nematoda > Chromadorea > Chromadorida > Chromadoridae > Ptycholaimellus > Ptycholaimellus sp. GST1_10. The sequence continues at coordinate 24,806 of JASANA010005651.1, read as the reverse complement.
AATAGCCCTGAAAACACTAATAGATATATTTGTCAGGAAGAATGACATGAAAACGTCTGCAAGTTTGGAAAATGTCATCAATTTTGAAGCCTCACTTCAAAGGCCTTTTGCTTTCAACATCAAAAATAAAACCCACTTCATGGTTTTCCTCCACATCCCCAAGACCGGCGGTACTACAACTTCAGAGGTCTTTGTTTCATGTAAACATAGCCAGCATCATAGTGGTGCAATTTAGTGGATTTAAGATTTTGATGAGAAAAAGTCAAATGTCCGGACAAAACCTGTGTCGATGCGCGCCAAACCCGTTCATACATCCATCTTCTTTGCATGCTAAAGGTTCCTTAACTGAAAAACCATGTTTTTGACCGAGGAGCGGCCCGAAGGGCCGCTCCGCGGTCTATAGAGGTTACTCAACTTTTGTCCTCATATATATATATATATATATATATATGTATATATGTCTGGAAATGCTGGGAACGGGCGAATTCTCAACGGATTTGGACAAACTTTTTTTTTCCTGAAAGGTAATGCTATTTTAGGAAGATCTGGAGGGGTAGACCCGGAATTTGAGCATTTGAAACATTACTTTTTTGGGTAGAAAGGTTGAAAAATGGGGTATGCTGTAAAATGCTCAATTCTCAACGGATTTTGACAAACTTTTTTTTCCCTGAAAGGTAATAATATTTTAGGAAGATCTGGAGGGGTGGAACTGATCCCGGAGCATTTGAAACATTACTTTTTTGGGTAGAACTTTTGAAAAATGGGGTATGTTGAGAAATGGCGGATTCTCAACGGATTTGGACAAACTTTTTTTTTGCTAAAAGGTAATAACATTTTAGGAAGATCTGGAGGGGTGGAACTGGTCCTGGAGCATTTGAAACATTACTTTTTTGGGTAGAACTTTTGAAAAATGGGGTATGTTGAGAAATGGCGGATTCTCAACGGATTTGGACAAACTTTTTTTTTGCTGAAAGGTAATAACATTTTAGGAAGATCTGGAGGGGTGGAACTGGTCCCGGAGCATTTGAAACATTACTTTTTTGGGTAGAAAGTTTGAAAAATGGGGTATGTTGAGAAATGGCGAATTCTCAACGGATTTGGACAAACTTTTTTTTGCTTAAAGGTAATAACATTTTAGGAAGATCTGGAGGGGTCGAACTGGTCCCGGAGCATAAGAAACATCACTTTGTTGGGTAGAAATTTTAAAAAAATGGGGTATGTTGAGAAATGGCGAATTCTCAATGGATTTGGACAAACTTTTTTTTTGCTAAAAGGTAATTAAATTTTAAGAATATCTGGAGGGGTGGAACTGGTCCCGAAGCATTTAAAACATTACTTTTCTGGGTAGAAAGTTGGAAAATTGCAATATGCGGTTTTTGCACTGTAGTACCTGAAGTCTTGAGAATTGCACAGAAGGGTTGATTTTTTTGTTCACTAGTCTTATATGTCGATTCTAAATCTGTGCTTACTTTTGAAATTGGTTGAGAAACCACAGACTTGATTTTTGAGTTACAAAGTATCATATAAAGGATGCGCTCCGCGGTCACCTATTGCGCTTTGCGCCATATACTTGTTTGAGAATTAAATTTCAGCTCGACCGTGTAAATGTCCAAGGCCTGGAAGCAAAAACAGTTTCCCTTGGATTTACATTAAGTTCGCATTGTTCATTTATTATTACATGAAGATGTTTCAAACAAGGTATTATCGGCTGTCGCCAATAGTGCGCGGCCATCATGATACGATCGTTTGATGGTTCTTATTCACTCTAAAGACGGGAAAGAGGAAGTGCAGTATGTGTTTTAATCATTCAAAATCGATTTTCTCAAATTCAATTATTATTTCATTAATCTTACAGCGACTGCCTTTTCATTATCCACGAAAAAAGTTGTTTTACATTTTTAATGTTTAAAAAATGGTTTCTGACCCTAATATTAAGAGACGTTTTACATAAGACCTGAGATAATGGTGGAAAAGTCGATTTCCAAGTATTTAAATTTGAGTACAGGGCATCTTAAAGGGATCAATTCTACACTCTGTCCCGTTGACCGCATCGATTTTAGTGCTTTCTAGCCCAAGTTATGGCCATAAATGCAAAGGCAACTCCAAAAATGACCCAAAAACTCTGATTTTTTTAGTATTTTTACAATTTGCTGAATTTCTCGACCATTTCCCAACCAAAGTATGGACTTCTGCACATCGACCAAAAGCTTATGACCTAAGGAATGTAAATTTGGCCGTCAACGTCCAGTGTGTTGCATGCAGCTAGAAAAATTGAGCTCTAAATGTTAAATGTTCATTTTTCAGAATCACGTATAAATTCAGAGACAAAGTGATTTCGCAAAATTTTTATACTACGTGCTCCGTAAGCTCTTCAGATTCATATTTGTCACGTTTTTGCCGTCATTTTGATGTATAAAAGATGGGGGTAAGTTTTGGGCATTGGAATCAAATTTTGAGACAAAAAATTTTTTGGTCAATTTTGGCCCATGTTGTAGCATAGGGCGAAAATCGGACTTGCTGCCAAAATAGCGTATATTTGTAAGGAAAAATAAGAAATAACCAGTAATAAATATGCATGAGTACACGCCTAAGGATTAGATTTAGCAACCCTAGAAAGGAAATTGGGCTCACGCCTAGTTTCCCCCCCATGGCCATTACCCCCCCACCATGGAAGGTTACCCCCCCCCCCAAGCGGTCGACCCCCCCATGAAGGTTTCCCCCCCCCCCCCCCCCCAAGATTTTACCTATATACTGACTCCATGAAAGGCTTAGGCTTAGTCAAAAAACTTCTATAGTGGCAACTGCGTAGGCTTCGCTTGCGAAGCCTTAAAGCTGAATGCAAACTAGACCAGCAACTGCGTAGGCTTCGCTTGCGAAGCCTTAAAGCTGAATGCAAACTAGACCAGCAACTGCGTAGGCTTCGCTTGCGAAGCCTTAAAGCTGAATGCAAACTAGACCAGCAACTGCGTAGGCTTCGCTTGCGAAGCCTTAAAGCTCAATGCAAACTGGGTGAACTATACTTGAAAATAGGTGAAATTGTGCATTGGGGGGGGGGGGAAACTAGTCGTCAAAACTCTTGGGGGGGGGGGGGGTGAAACTAGTCCTCGATTTCGACGACTAGTTTCCCCCCAAGACACAATTTCACCTATTTTCGTATCAACTAGGGGACGAGTTAGCGCAGGGTGTGTGGGTATAGGTAAAATTCTTGAGGGGGGGAAACTTGCATGGGGGGGGAAACCTTCATGGGGGGGGGGAACTTTCCTGAGGGGGGGGGGAGGTTATTGCTTGGGGGGGGGGGAAATCACAGGGGGGGGGAAACCCGGTGTCAGCCGGAAATTGACCATAGTTGCTATGCTGAAGCGCAGGAAGTTTTTTGGTGCAAAATTTAAGGTACTGTTGCATTCTCCTATGTTATAACATAGGCCGAAAATGAATATCTCATACTTTGATGCAATGGCAGAGAAATGAGTAGAGGGTTACCCCCATCTTTTATACATCAAAATGATGGCAAAAACGTGACAAATATGAATCTGAAGAGCTTACGGAGCACGTAGTATAAAAATTTTGCGAAATCACTGTTTCTGAATTTATACGTGATTCTGAAAAATGAACATTTAACATTTAGAGCTCAATTTTTCTAGCTGCATGCAACACACTGGACGTTGACGGCCAAATTTACATTCCTTAGGTCATAATCTTTTGGTCGATGTGCAGAAGTCCATACTTTGGTTGGGAAATGGTCGAGAAATTCAGCAAATTGTAAAAATACTAAAAAATCAGTTTTTGGGTCATTTTTGGAGTTGCCTTTGCATTTATGGCCATAACTTGGGCTAGAAAGCACTAAAATCGATGCGGTCAACGGGACAGAGTGTAGAATTGATCCCTTTAAGATGCCCTGTACTCAGTTTTAAAAACTTGGAAATCGACTTTTCCACCCTCTTTTGGTAGTTAACTCAAGGCTTACATGAAACGTCTCTTAATTATTATACTAAATTATAAAGTAAAATGCATTATTTTCGAAAATATTTCGAATTTTCAGGTTTCAATTTTCAAATTTTTTTGACCATAAATCAAGAACAAGACAAAATCACGCCAAGCGCAGAAAAACGTTCCGAGCCACCACCCAGACGGACCTTCATGCAAAATTTCAGCCATTTTCGTTGAAAAACCGCGGAGTACTGGCCTTGGACACACACACATTGGGCTGGCGCGAACGGAGCTTTAGCGGAGTGTCAGCGCCCAGCCCCTCTTTTCGACCTAGGTGTACGTTTTAGGGGTTATTGCTAGATCTCAATTTTGATAAGGCTGCTGCTCGTCACAGAAAGCTCCAATCGTTTTAATTCTTTTTGCAATGGAAAGAGAACATCGAATTGACTGTAGTTTATCTTTTGACTTTTGCCCAAAACTATTTGTTTTACTGTGAAAAATGCAAAAAACCATTTGTCCGAACTCCTCCTTCTTCTCCTTCTCCTTCTGCTCCGCATCTATTCAATGGAGGATAGTAGGTATTCATTTTATCCCCCCCCGCCCCCTGCCCCCGGTCACTGGGCTTTATCATATAGTCATTTATTGATAAATCTGAAGTTGGGCTAAGGTGGCATATGCCCCAGTGGTGTAGTGGTGTAGGCGATTGGTCAGATGAATGATCCTGGCAGGTTCGAATCCTTCTCAAGCATTATTTTTTATTTTTGTCTGTTTAAAGTTGAGAAAACAACTGGTATCATCGGAAGGCCTAATGTAAAGCTCTGTTTTCCCAAAAATCGATTTTCCTAAACAAAATCTAAGAAAATTTCTCAAAAATTTTTATGTTTGCCCATAGATTTGCATTGTAATTTCCGATTTGAAAATTTTTTTTTAAAGTTTTGTTTTTTATTTTTTATTTATCTAATAAAATCTTAGCTAAATATATAACCAACATTATAAAATTTGTATTTATACATTTTATACTATATTAAAAGTGGAAGAAATATCTGGTACCATCGGCAGGCCAAATGTGGGTCTCTTTTCTCCGAAATTTGCAATTGACTCGAGTAAAAAGTAAAGGAAATACATTTTATACTAGTGGAATCTGCTGCGTCATCTGCATTTTGTTTTTGGGCGCGCATGGAAAGAGACACTGATCTGCGCGCCAAAAACAAAATGCAACTGTCCAAGCAGCAGATTCCACTAGTATAAAATGTATTTCCTTTACTTTTTACTCGAGTCAATTGCAAATTTCGGAGAAAAGAGACCCACATTTGGCCTGCCGATGGTACCAGATATATATATATACTAGTAATAAATCAGTGGCCGCGCTTCGCGCGGCCACATTATGTTGATCGGTGTGAAGCACATATAACACACATAGTTGGATTGCATGTACGGCAATTCAGCAATTCAAATATTTTAACAGTAGGTCAAAAATTAGTTCAATGATTTGTTTCTTGACTGAAAATGACAAATCAAAATTAGGTGATTGAGCCACAGAAACTAAACTAATTACAGGCTCAACTATTCAGGACAAAAATCAAATGGATTATTTTCGAGCTGAAATTCGCACACTAAATAGTTATTGCTAGCATTTGCCTACTATGTCATAGCATCATATCCCTTCTTAAAACTATCTTGAAACACCAGCTCCTCGAGTAGAGCCGAAATCGCAAAAATTGCCTTAACTCAATGGGAATTTTCAAAAGAAATGTACAGAAAATTTGAGAATGTAAATAGATTATCCTAAAGAGAATTGTTTTGCCTTGAATTAAAAAAAAAGTCCGCCAAGAAAAGTTAAAAATTGGTAGAGCTATGGAGTTGCAAATTTCAAAAATGGCAAAAATTAGCACGTTTTCGATGATTTCATTAATTTCTGGAATTCTGGGGCAGGTGCAGCGATATGCCAGACACTGCATTTTTCAAGACCTATCCAAAATGGTATCATATGCCAGGATAAGTTGAGAATCCGGATGGCGCCGAGACCCTCCTAAATTGGCATCACCCGTATTATATAAGATATATATATATATATATATATATATGCGGAATAACGGACGAAAAATAGGGTAACAGCTTAAGCGGGCCTTGGGTTCCTGCGGCCCCTACGCTTCGCCTAGCATGATTCGCATGATAGGCTACGCTACGGGGCCTCCGCACCCATGCCCTACGGCCTCCGGAGCTCTGACTGCCCTGCCCTCCGCGGCAGGCGGCCTTCGGCCGCGCAAAAATATTATTCTCATACTAAATTGTCCTATTGATAATTACACTAAATCGATTTCGGCCTACAATTAACAATGCTTTTAAAAAGCAAAGTATCGCATTCACAAAATTTGCTGATATATTTCGGAACTACTGTAAGATGCCTTTCGCGAAAAAATGAAATTAGATTTTAAAATAGAAATTAAAATTAATTTTGAAATTAAAATTAGAAATTTAAAAAAATTAGAAATTTAAAAAAAATAGATCTCTTTCTTAATGTTAGAAATGCAATTAGCCAGATGTGTCATTGCGGGTTGAAAACTAGTAGATAACCAGGTACACGGTGAGCTGGTGGCCTTGCGGCATACACGCGGACCTCACTGCTTTACTCTTTGAAGACTGCGTCCGCCAGCACATCAAGCAGAGCTCAGCCGGCCTAGAGCCTTCGTTTCATTACTTTACTCCATTTCTCCTGCCTCGCATCCAATATACGACATCTAAATACCCAAGTCAATGGACTGGAGTCCATTCACTTTTTATTATGACTAAATCTCGGTACCTTAAAATGAACACTAGCACCTTTTGACAAGAATAAGGCATGGGAATTGACGGGGACTCTGGAGAGAATGAGCGAAATTTTTTTTTACACTTTCTTTCTAATGGAAGAAAATTTGCTCCCTTTCTGATAATTTCGGGGGGGGGGAATACCCCCCCCCCCAATCTTTTCGGGGGGGATTCCCTGGTCGCCCCCCCCCCTAATATCCGCCACTAGTCCAGGCTGTACTACTTCACGATGCTGCGGGAGCCAGTGTCGCACTTTCTGAGCCAGTATCGGGTCACCGCCAAGGGCAAAATCGGCTGGGAGTTTGAGTGGCTTTGCGACGGCAGCACTCTTCAAGCGCCCTGCCATGCCACCTCCGCTAATCACATGAAGCAGGTTAGATCCTGTGATTCACTCTCTTTTTAGCGCCGTTCAAGAGCCTAAGAGGTGTCCTTCACAATTGAACATCAATTATTTTCGTTGCATGAGCTTGACGTTTTATGCATGTCAGATGTATTCACGTTTCCTTTTGCTCTCCTGGTCTGGTCAAGCCTAATCGCTGCTAAATTAAGATTCAAAAGAACTTTCCTGAGAAGAAAATATGTCTGAAGCTCCTTTTTTATATTTTCTATCGAAAGTAGAGGTGTTTTTAGAATTTTAACTGATAATGAGAGGTCAAAACTCAAAATTCAGTTTTTGACGAATTTTTGATGTTTGAGAAGTGATCAAGTTTTGAAACACCTTTACTGAAATGACAGCCATTCGCATTGGTTTAACGAAACCTTTTCCAAAAGCTCTTTTAATACTCAAATGAACCAGGTGAACATCTCGACTTTCGTACACGCGTGCGGGAGCTGGAACCCGACGCTGAATAAGCAGACGCGAATGTTGGCAGATCTCCGTCTCATTGGCTGCAAATCTCACCCCACCACTGCCCGTGAAAAAGCCCTGCTGCTTCAGTCGGCCAAGACCAACCTCTTGAGGTGCCAATTTCGTTTTAGCCTAGGACGTCAAAGAGAAATTAAATATTTTGAAATAACTGTTGGTTAAAACTTACAACTTTTAAAATATGACTGCACAAAAACTTTAAATTATTGAAAAATTTCTTATTGTTTGGACTAGAAAATGTAATAGCCTGATATCTCTAAGAATAAACTGAACTATTCCAGCTAAATCGATTGCAGACTCACAGGCTTCGGCCTGACTGAACAACTGAGCGCCAGTGTACAGCTGATCAGCCGACTCTACGGCATTCAGTTCCCCGCTGCAGCCTCAGAAATGTACATTCCATTCCCACTTCTTTCAAGCCGTAGCAATCTCCGATGGATAATTATTGAGGCACTCTCACCGCAGCGACATGAGTGTGAAAAAGTCCCTAGTGCCAACACCAGAAGAGCTTGAGCTGATTCGCGCTGCCAACGATTTGGATCTGGAACTCTATGCTTTTGCGCGTCGAATCTTTGAACAGCGCATTTCACAGCTCAACATTTCCGCTTAAATGATTTGGCAGTTGCTCATTTTAGTGAAGAAGTGAAATAGGGCTGAAAACCATCATTCCTATTGTCATTATTGATGCGTTTATCTCCTTGCTGCATACTGTTTTGCACGTTTTGGTCAACCATTTTTTCCAAATATTACATTTTTCCTAAAAAGTGCGTGATTTTTTTGAGTATAAACCCTACCACAACATTCCTGCTTATGGTAAACCGCAGAATTATAACAGCTAGTTTATGATTCTAAGAATTGATTGGTTCCGAAAATCATAATTCTTATTTATCATCAATACATTCCTAAAATCCCAGTTTTGCAGTGAATGTTCATTTTTTGAGAACACATCTATTTTGCTAGCGCACTGACAGACAGCCGCAATAGCAAAAGACCGCAATAACCGGTTGCTCAAACTTCCACCCAGCCCCATTGTCTGCTGCTGCAAACCTTCGCTATGTCCATCGTCCCAATTTTCTTCCTCATGCTTGCCCTTGAAAGGGCGGAGGGCAAAGCCATCGCAGGCTGCGCTGTGCTGGATCTCACACATTCACTGGACGAGAAAACTCCCTTCTTTCCCAACTTCACCCCTTTTAAGTTGAAGATGGAGCAGCAAGGTTTGCTTCTGTCAAATCTTCTTGGTGCCTGTTTTTACGTAGAGACAGTGTGAAACAGGCCCTTTGCCATCCATCGGCCTGGATTTTGTGGCCTACAACAGCTTCTGCATGTACGAGCACATGGGGACGCATATGGACGCCCCCAATCACTTCATTCAAGGCAGCGGAGGGGTGGACTCTGTAAGCACTCGCTCTTCATCTCATTTCTACATTTCTTTTTTGCGTCCCTTCCGTCTTTTGGCGCGGCCGAAGGCCGCCTGCCGCGGAGGGCAGGGCAGTCAGAGCTCCGGAGGCCGGAGGGCATGGGTGCGGAGGCCCCGGAGCGTAGCCTAGCATGCGAAGCATGCTAGGCGAAGCGTAGGGGCCGTAGCACCCATGCCCGGAGGCCGGAGGAGCTCTGGCGCCCTGCCCGAAGCGGCGGGCGGCCAAGGCCAGCTTAAGCAGTTACCCCATTTTTGCGTCCGTCTGTCCGCATATATATATATATGTGTGTCCCAGGCCCATACTCCGCGGTTTTTCAACGAAATTGGCTGATTTTTTGCATGAAGGTCCGTCTAGGCGGTGCCTCGGGACCATTTTTGGTGCTTGGCGTAATTTTTTGAATTTCGCCCAAAACTCAATTTTTTGATGTTTCAAAATACGAATAATTATAAATCATTGGTTTTTCAATGAAATTAGCTGAATTTTGGCATGTACGTCCGTCTAAGTTACATTTCAAAGCTGGCAAAAGGAATTTTTGAAATATTTATTATTTCTTTATTTATAGTCAAAAAACCAAAATCTTGATGTATCAAAAATTTGAACATGCATAAAACCATGGTTTTTCAATAAAATCAGTTGAGTTTTGGCATATACCCCTGTCGTGGTGATATCTTGAAACTGCTTTAAGGAATTTTGAAAATTTTTATTATTTCCCGATTTATGAACAAAAACCTAAAATCTTGATGTTTCAAAAATTCAAACATCCATAAATCCAGTGTTTTTCAATGAAATCAGTTGAATTTTGGCTTGCACGTCTGTCATGATGACATCTTGAAGTTAAGAAAAAGAATTTTAAGAAAATTGATTATTTATTGATTTATGGGCAAAAATCCAAAATATCGATGTTTCAAAAATTCGAACATCCATTAATCGCTGGTTTTTCAATAAAATCAGCTCAATTTTGGCAGGTACGTTTGTTGAGGCGGTACCTTGAAGCTGTTAAAAGGGATTTGTGAAGAATATTTATTATATGTCGATGTATGGCCAAAAACCTTAAATCTTGATGTTTCAAAAATTTGAACAATCATAAATTTTGAAAAAATATTTGAACAAGCATAAATTCACTGGTTATTATGGTCAGCCGTATCATTGGATTAGAAGGCATAGCATTTGGAAAATTTAGCAACGAAGCATGAGCTTATTACTTAGTAAAAGGCCGCGCATCTTGGCAACAGCCAAGAATACCTTGTTTCAAACCTTGTCTGAACTTTTTCCCTCAAGCCCAAGAAAAGCCAACCTGCACAGGTAGGCTTTGGCAACCTGATCGGAGAAGCCTGCGTCATTGACATTCAGGAGCAGCGTCGAAAGAACAGCAGCTATTCGCTTAGGCAGCAGGATGTTCTGGTGGGTCCTAAAATTTCCGAACCAAAAACCATTTCGTCAATCTTTATAAACTCATACCTAGGACTGGGAAGCGAAGCATGGAAAGATTGATGAGCGCTGCATAGTTCTGCTGTCCACGGGTCTGGGCAAGGTCTTCCACGACTGGAACAAGTACTTCATCACCGACAACTACTCGGATCCTTCTAGCTTCCGTTTCCCTGGTTATTTTTTCTAAATTTCCCCCTTTCTTTTCTCAAAAAGAAAATGAAATAAAGCTCAAAAATCTGCATCTTTTTCTGCAAGAACATATTTTTAATTTTTCCCAAACAATGTTTGAAAATGTTTGAAATTTTTTTTAAAATGTTTGAAATGACTTTTATATTTTTTTAAACAGCTTTTAATAAATGAAACCATGATGTTTTTCACACGGAAGGTTGTACGGATGCACTAATTTCGTATATTTCCTTAAACCAAAACGATGATAGAGCAAAGTGAAGAAGAGAATCTTTACAGGCTTCACTGGAGAAGCGGCCGAGTACATGGCAGAGAACGGAGCGAAAGGATTTGGCTTGGACACCATATCGCTGGATGCTGGGGGACCACCTTTCCACTACGCTGCACACAAGGCCATCTTGAAACGAGGTGAGCAATCAGTTGAGTTTCCTGGCAAACTGATTGTTTTGAAAATAAACAAGGGCTTGAAATGCTAAATGCTTGAAATATTGGTTTTTTGCAGTGCAGTAGCCTTAAAAGGTCACTTTTGTTTTGTTTACGTAAACTGGGCTATAAAAAGTGCCGGCATTTTGACAATGATGTCATGAGAATGATTGCTGCTTCAAATGGCTACGCAATCTGTCAGTATGAGAGAGTATGTCAGATTCAGAAAGTTTAAAAGGGTGAAGTTAGCAAAATTGGGTATTTGGCAGAATCGGGTCTTTTATTCTTCCTTGTGCTTCAAATTTCATTAGAACTGTGGGCACAAATTGGATACTGAATCTATAAAGGCTTAGTCACAAGGCCAAGCATCGTGGCAACTGTGTAAGCTTCGATTGCAAAATTTAACTTCTTAAATGTTGATAATGATTAAACACTGCTATTTTGAATGTTTCACAATTTTAGGCCACCAAAAAATGAATTTTAATCTTTGATAGAGATATAAACTTGCAGGTATTGAAACTCACAAACCATTCCATTTTGAATCGCCAACGCCAAAGCATTCAAGAAAGCCTTCTCGAATAATTTTCTCAGCCTTAACCTTGTTTCTAATCTCCACCAATCCGGCTCTAAAATTGCTGCTTCATCTTTGACCAATCAAAAACACAAAGACACAAAACCTACCCACACTCCGGTTTGGCCTTCTGATGTCGGCGAACTGCCCTCTTCTGAGTGAACAGCTTCCCGCAAACACTACAGGCGAAGGGTGCGAGCTGCTTGCAGCCAATGATGTGCCATTCAAGGCTTCGCACCCTATGAGAGCTGTGTTTAGATTCAGCAAACCATTTTGAGAGTACACAATCTACTTACTTTTGTGTAGTTAATAGAAGTTGTTGTGAGCAGCGACGACATGTGACAGAGTTTTCGATAGGTTCTTTCGGTCTGGGTGACAAGGATATTTGACACTGTGGCTCCTCATAATTTCTTGCCATTTCCATCTTTACCGCCATTTCATTACTCATGGAAGAAATCCTCGGTGAATTTGTTGTTTCCAATGGAGTTAATTCCAATGGGGTTGCTTCCAGTGGATGTGGAGTCGATCTCGCTGCCGATTGTCTTTCAGCCAAATCTGGGGCCATTGGATCTGGAGTCAATAAGTTTGCAATTTCAGTGCCTTGGCTGATGAGATTGCAGGGAAGCATCAGTTGCTGAGCTCCGTGGAGCAGGAAAGAAGCATGCAGGGCTGCGTCTGAAGCAATGCTGGTAGAAAAAGCACACCGGGAGCAGTTCCATTTTGGACTGCAAGCAGTGTTGCCCAGATGAATGCGACTTAAATGAAGGGCGAAATTTTGTGGCGCTATGAAGCAATCGCACATTGAACAAAGCATTTCGAGTGGAATACTGCAGCTTAGGAGTTGAATAGGAAGGGTAACGTTGTATCTTGGTTATGTGCTAAGCACACATAAAGCGCCTTTAAATTGTCGTTTGCCTGCATTATTGCTCTTAAGTCACTTTAAAATTCAAAATTGAAAAGTTGAAGCATATTTTAGCAGAAAAGTAGATTATGCATATGACAATCGAATCGGTTACTTGTCTTGGAAGCTGAAAATATATTTAAAACCTTAATTCTAATTGGAAATTAGGAAAAAAAAATTTTTAAATTATATCCAGAAAACGGCATAAAATTTTAAGAAAAATGGTTTTATCACCTTCTTGGAATTCTGACTGTTACTTCAGGCTTGCCCGGCTTCGAGAACATGGCCAATCTACACCGCCTGCCGCCACGAGGCGCCACCGTATTCGTGGCCCCCCTGAAAATTACCGAGGCTACCGGAGCTCCACTTCGAGCTTTTGCTATTGGCTGGAAAGGTTCCTTTTTTTCTATTTCATTCCTGCCCCTTTAATGTCGGTATTGATTGCAGAAGATGACCCGTGCTCAGTGGAAAACATGCGTAGTGATGCAAGGGCGCTTTTGCCGCCTCTTCTGCTGCTGCTTCTGGTGCTCTTTGGAAAGGTGTAGTGGAGAAGTTTTGAGGATAATTTCCGTTTGTACAAGAGTGAGCAGTGTTATGTATCCTTGATTGCACAGGTGCGATCCATGACAATTGTGCTTAATGGGATTGGTGATAAACGGGGATCTAGAATCTATTGGTGCAAGATGCGGTGAGTTTGAGCAATAGAAAATAAAATTAGTTCCTGCTGTTCAAGTGTTAGTGCCGCCGTTCGCCGACGGATGAATCTTCACATTTCTCGTCGATTTCCCACCCTCCTTTTTCTCCGTATCTTCGGCTATTTCGGTCTGCAAAATTGAAAATTAAAATTATTTAAAAAAAATGCGATGCGGGTTAGGCACAAAGTAATGACAGAAAAAACTAATGTGCAGCAATTATTTACCTCAAGATCAGAGACGGTGTACTGCAACAAGGCTAAGGTTTTTTGGGGAAGAATATGAAAATGGCAAACATCTGGAACGCGTGAATTGGCGCGACTTTCAATGTTCCGAATGGTCTCCTCTAGCTGTTCTCCTGTCTCCTTCATGCTGTAGCGATAGGACTCATTGAGCTGCAAATTTTAAAATCAAAACATGGCTGAAACGATAAGGGATTGTAAAGCCTATGACTATGGCATATAAACTATAAAATAAATATAGTACAAACTATAAAAGATAATTATAATTTAAATAAAAACGAAAAAATTATGGCCCAAAAAAATTGTTTAATAGCAGTGAAATGAAGGAAAATACGAACAGATGAGCCACCGGCAAAGTTTCGGACTCGCATGCCACTCCGCTGGGCATCCAATGCGCGGTCCTGAGTGATGTGCAGCTGGACCTTGATGGCCTGTCAGCAATGGTTAGTAGGTGAGAGAATGGATGAGCAAAGGAAGGAGGAGCTTGCATTCATGATATCGTCCTCCTTGACGAAGCCCATGGCGTCGATCTCCTTGAGGACTTTCAGCATCTTCATGCCCTCTGCTTTGGACGTCTTATGCTCCGTCCAGTCCGCGCCCACAATCTCGTCCTTGAACCCACACTTTTGCTGCCATTCTCAAAGTAACCCCCAGTCTAGATCAGAGCATAATTCATCTTTCAAATAGGAGGTCCAAATAAGTCAATATCGGATTGGAAACTAAAAACGTGCATTTTTGCCTCAAAACCACAATGCTCCAAATCAAAAATACTGTCAGCGAATCAAGCCATCAAAAGGACTCAATGACACAAAGCAAGGTCATATTTGAACATGAACTAGTACCTGGAAGGACATGCGAATGCCGATGGTGAACTTCATGGCGAAGAAGATGAGGAAGGTGGAGAGCATGGCCCAGCCTGAAACGCATATGCAGCCCAGAAACTGGGCCAGCAGCAGCGATCCATCTCCACCGTAGAAGACGCCGGCCTTGCCGCCCAGCTGTCCGAAGAAGTCCCGCCCGAACAGGCCCACAGCCAGCGTGCTCCAAATGGCCGAGCAGAAGTGCACCGCCACCGCCCCCACCGGGTCGTCCACCTTCACCTTCTCCAGCACCTGCACAGAGCAAGTCTCAACTGTTTTTATCCAGAAACAAGCATTTTAGTCAGCACAAAATAAGGCTATGGGAAATCAGCACAAAATAACATTATTAGAGCTTTTAAAATACTGTTTTAGTAATTGTTGTAAAAAAACTACTTTTGTGCTAAATAAAATGATTGTTTCTGGAATAAAAAGGTCAACAAAGTTGAAAAAAATATATTTTTTTAATTCTTTCAATTTCCCACCCCCCCTGACACTTTCGGGCTAAGCCTGGAGAGGAGAAGGACCGGAAGCATGAGAACGGCGATGATGCCGCCGATGCAGCCGATGATGAGGGCGTCGCGGGGCGTGATGACGGCGCAGCAGGCGGTGATGCCCACCAGACCCCCCAGCACCCCCTGGATGGTGTAGCCGATGTCGAAGTGGAAGTGCTTCGTCTTACGGTCGTAGGTCAGGATCACCGACAGCACCAGCCCGATGAAACTACCGCCTGCAGAATTTTGGGTCTTTAACATTAATTAATTAATTAAAATTGACAAAGGGCTCCTTGATGGGAACGAAAAAATATAGGATATTCAAAAACATGGTGTAATGTTGGAGTAAAAGAGGAGGAAGGAGAGTGAACCGATGGATCCATTGATGGTGGTGACAGCGACAAGAGCGGAGATCTTCCAGAGGTCGTCGGAGATGCCGAAAGTGGAGCCACAATTGAAGGCCAGCCAGGCCCACCAGAGCATGAAGGTCCCCGTCAGCGCCGTCACCGGGGAGCTCATCTCAAACGCATCCGGGTTCGTCCAGCGACCCAGCCTGGGGCCCAGCATTATCGCCGCTATTAGTGCCGAGGCCCCGCCCGACATATGCACCACGCAGGCCCCTGCAAGCTTCTCTGGCTCTAAAAAGTGTTTAGGAGGAGGAGGAGTAAGAAGAAGGGAGTGATCTGGATGACTAGGAATCACAAAGGGTCAAAAGGGAGGGAGTACAAGGAGGATGGCCGCATAGGAGCGTAAAGAATGTGAAAAGAAGTAACAGACTGAGAATGATGCAGAGGGAAGGAACCGGCAAAGTCGAAGAAGCCCATGGCCTTGAGGAAGCCGGAGTCTGCCCAGGCCCAGGAGGCGGGGAGGCAGTAGACGATGATGTTGAGGCAGCTGAAGATCATGTAGGCCTCCAGCTTCATGCGCTCTGCCACCGCCCCTGTCACATTCTTCTCACCTCCTGTTCCTTCCTCACTCTGAACAGAGTTTGTACCGGAGACGATGGTGGTGGCGGCCGTGGCGAAACTGAATTGGAAGAAGTAGTGCGTGTAGAGGTTGCCCAGAATCTGCTCGTCCTGGTCAAATGAGCCTTGTCACATTTTTGAAAGCAAACATAGACCAGATCGTTTTGTAAAGGATGCGTGCCAATGGATACTTTTACTTGCTAGCTCCTGAACCTAAGGTTTCATGCCTAAGCTTGGCCCTAAACGTATCTCATGATAGAGCAATCATTGGTCTACTTGCTTGAATAGATGGCACCTTTTTAGGTTGATTAAAAGTCACAAAATTTGCCATTATTTTAAGCTAGTTTTATTCTTCCTCCACAAAAATCCCAAATATTACTCTTATTTTCCAGCTGAAATAATCTCAAACCTCGGATTCAGTGAAGAAGGTGTTCCAGCGGATGAAAGAGTTGCCGCTGCTTCCAAAGCTCAGGCCGTAGCCCAGGCTCCAATAGGTCAGGCCGCCGATGGCCACATCCACCACGTTCTTCATCATTATGTTCGCCACATTCTTCGCCGACACACAGCCAGCCTCCAGCATGCCAAACCCCGTTTGCATCTACACTGCTCATCTTTCATCTATTCCTTCCTTCCTAAACCCTGTCTTAACCGTGAGGATGAGGAAGGCGTTGGCCAGGATCCAGGACGCATTCTCCGACGTCACTGAGGGCAAATCTGCCAAACAAATTCTTGTTTTCAACACGATATTGAGTTGATATTCTATTGAGTTCATCCATCACAAATTGTGTAAAAAAAATTTAGGCAACGAATTTTCAATGACAAACAACCAGTTAAGGCAAAACAATATAAAATCCATGCATGCACTCTCTACAAATCCAGCAAGGCCTCCAACCCTGCTCCTCCCCACCGGCGTCCGTCAGCCCTGAGAAGTTGGTCCAATTGGCCAGGGCCCCGAGCGAGAAGGCCATTTTGGCAGCACAGCAGCTCTCCGCTTCGCACGCCAGCACTGTTGCCACTTCCCCGGCAGCGCTTGAAACGCTGCTTACAGTAGCGTCCTCTTACTGACTCGGGTTTAGCCAATAAAGTTCCTGCCCCTCCCTTTTTCTCCATCAATTGAATTGCATGAGAGCTTCCTTCGTCAGCTGTGCAAATGAAGCCGGGTGCGACGCCTTTTTATGAGCAGAACCTTGTCATCGGCCTATTGCTTTTGACTGAGAAGTGCTTTTGCATAATTGTCGCTTGATTGCTTATGAGAAACAGGGTGGATGACAAGATGAGATGCAAAAAGGGTCAATCAATGCAGTGGCCTTTGAACTGATAGCTCTATGAGTCTTTCCGGTGATATGAGGCAGCATAATGGATGAGCTTGATATGCTGACAGCAAAAGGCAAGGTAAAAAATGATGCCCTGAATCTGAAGGAACCAATGGTAATCACAAATGAAGCCCACAAGTGAACAGAGCAGACCGGAGAGACTAATGAAGGATGCAGGACTTGTCCTTGCCGGTGGAGGCGCCCTGGGACTGGGCCAAGGCCTGGGCAAGCTGGCGATCTTCTTCCTCTCGACTTCGGGGCGCGGCGGCAGCGGTGGGAGGAGAGGAGGAGGAGGGGCCGTTCAGCGATTCCGACAGGGCACGAGCCAGTGCTTCGTCTTCGCTTAGGCCGCCCTGGAAATATACTGGGCTCTGTTAGATAATGATTCGGCTTGTGAGGGGTATCAGATGGTAGGACAGAGGAAAACAATTTCAGGATAGTTTTCACGTTTCCACGGAAAATATTCGACTTTCTGTCCAGTTTTCACGCCTACTGCAACTCCATCTAAGCCGCAGGTAATGGAAGAAGGCTGTCCAGAATCAGTTCAGTCAAGGATCTTTCATGCCCATTGCATTTTAGTGCAAATTAAAAAGCAGCATTTATTTAACAACGGACACTTCCCGCCATCACTATCGATCAACATATGCTGCTGCCAATCGTGAATCCCCACTCCAACCCCGGCAGCAAATGAGAGAAAGCATAGATAAAAGAGCTACCAGCTTTCATAATATAGATGGTAAAACAAGCGATTCTGAGTCAAAATGACTTGATGCGCTTATTCTGATGGTTTTATTATGTTTAATGTGCTAGGGTATATTTATGAATGAAACATTGGGGGAATGATTTGTAATATTTCGAACTATCAACGAAAAGCATAGTGAAAGCCAACCAATGTGCATTCATTGAACTGAGTTTGGATATGTTTACATAAGCAAAACTTATCAGTGAAGTTTTGCCAGTTCTCAGCTCATCTGTAGCGACCTCTGGAGGTGATTGAGCTGAGCAGCCAGTGTAGCTAGTAGGTCTGCGGCAGGCTGAGGGTTAAAATGGCTGGCTGCGGTTGGTTGGCTGGCCCCTGACGGCTCCTCCTTGTCTTCTCCCTCACTTTCCGCTTCTGGGGCTAGGCAACCAGGACACGTCCACTGCTTTCTGAGCCCATCTTTGCGCATTTTCTTGAACTCCTCCAGTGAGAGCCCAATGCAGTCCACATGAAAGAGTCGACCGCAGCCCGGCCGGACAACACATTCCAGCCCCAGATTGGTAATTTTGCCCCGTCCTCCTTTGGGACTCGAGCGAATTCAAGAATTTAGAATCATAGGTAATCATAGATAAGCTGCAATTATAGATATTATCACAGCCAATCAATCAAATTTAAGTTATTACATTAGAAACAATAAAATTAATAAGTGAAATATTTGACATGTAAGTACAGGCACCAAAACCCGCGGACCAGTTCAGGCGCCTTAGCGAATCTCCTTCAAACGCTAGGTTAAAACTGACTGCAGATCTGAACGGATTAGATTCTTCGCCAGTTTTGAGAAAAAACCGGGCTCAAAAGGGTGAAAAAATGACATAGAACTAGTCGACAACAAATAGGCACTTCAGAACATGTAAAATAGCTGCATCAGGGCCTCCACTTTTAAAATGCTTGTCTTACCATCTATTATAATATACAATGAATTCATTTATCTATGGAGAAAGCAACCTGAAGCTGGTTCCGCATATCCCTGGGTGGCTGCGGCGGCGGCGCCTTGCTCTGGCTTTGAGAGCGGAAGAATCGACTCAGGGCTGCACGGCCGGCATCTGATAGACACTGCTGGCTTCTAGGCGGAGGCCCAGTACAGGCGTGGTCGGACTCGTGGCGGTGCTGGAGGCAGAAGTTCCGCTCGCATACGCCGCATCGCACCGGCACCATCTGGAGGATTATTGTTATCAGTTCGGGACTGGAGGAAGGAAAGAAGGATATTTCGTGTCTATTGAGCAAGCATATGCAGTTGTAGATTCGCAGTCGTAGCAATGTAATATTTATAATGTAATATTTAAATTTATAACTAATGCAATGTATCATTTAATTATAACGTTGGGATTAAGACAGCATTTCTGAAAGACTCAAGATGGACCATTCCACTTTTGAAAAATAAAGGTTCTCACATTCGAATGATGTTGTGCCACCATCCAAGGCAATTTAGTTCTCATCTCTGTGCCACCAGTTGATTTGCGAAAAACGGATTTGTGGACCTGAAATGAGCACTTTTGTAACATGCACTTTTTTGGGGCTCTGAAACCTGCAATTTCAGTTTTTTGAAAATTTTGTTTAAGAAATTTCACATAATTGTGGACTATTATATATCAATCGAAAGGTAATTTGGAGCTGAAAAAGGTGGTGTACTTCGATTTTGACAACGCTTTGTTAAAAAAACAAAGTTTTGAAAAATCAAAAATTCCGACTTTTCAATTTTGGCACAAAAAAACTGATAGCTCAATACTGAGTGGTTTTGCCAGGGGGTGGACCATACCCACGTTAAAATTCAGAATCTTGCGGTCATTTTGGTATATAATTCGTTATGATTCGGTTTGACCGCCTCGATAAATTTTTCAGTTGAAAATTTGTAGTCAACATATGGCCCCATGTTATAGCATAGGCAAAATTTTCGGAAATAATTTTTTGTCTCAAATTTTCATTTTCACTGCCTAAATATCTTCTTTAGGGTCCAATACAACCCACTGTCACATTGGTTTCTTTTATTTTAGTTAAAATCGGTTAATCCTGAATCAACTATATCCTATGCTTAAGCATAGGCCATCTTAGGCTTCTCTCTCATTTTAGAAGTTTTTGGGTCATAACTCAACTAAATCTCCAGCAATTGCAACCAACTTTTTTTTCACAGAAAGCCCAGAACCTTTTTGCTTTAATTGAGAACAAATACAACTGTTTGTAATGAACTGAGGTTTCATGGCGCTGATGTATGTTATCAAGAGCTGCTTGTCGCCTAAGAGGTGTGTGCCTAGATAATTAAGTGCCATGCGACCTGTGTACAGTTTACACATCTTTTTTTGGGACCATAATGATGACATAAAAATTGGGCTTTCTGTGAAAAAAAAGTTGGCTGCAGTTGCTGGAGATTTAGTTGAGTTATGACCCAAAAACTTCTAAAATGAGAGAGAAGCCTAAGATGGCCTATGCTTAAGCATAGGAAATAGTTGATTCAGGATTAACCGATTTTAACTAAAATAAAAGAAACCAATGTGACAGTGGGTTGTATTGAACCCTAAAGAAGATATTTAGGCAGTGAAAATGAAAATTTGAGACAAAAAATTTTTTCCGAAAATTTTGCCTATGCTATAACATGGGGCCATATGTTGACTACAAATTTTCAACTGAAAAATTTATCGAGGCGGTCAAACCGAATCATAACGAATTATATACCAAAATGACCGCAAGATTCTGAATTTTAACGTGGGTATGGTCCACCCCCTGGCAAAACCACTCAGTATTGAGCTATCAGTTTTTTTGTGCCAAAATTGAAAAGTCGGAATTTTCGATTTTTCAAAACTTTGTTTTTTTAACAAAGCGTTGTCAAAATCGAAGTACACCACCTTTTTCAGCTCCAAATTACCTTTCGATTGATATATAATAGTCCACAATTATGTGAAATTTCTTAAACAAAATTTTCAAAAAACTGAAATTGCAGGTTTCAGAGCCCCAAAAAAGTGCATGTTACAAAAGTGCTCATTTCAGGTCCACAAATCCGTTTTTCGCAAATCAACTGGTGGCACAGAGATGAGAACTAAATTGCCTTAGATGCTGGCACATAGTCATTTGTATTGGAGAAACTTCATTTTTTCAAAAGTGGAATACCCCTCATATAGACTATCTCGAGTCTATCAGATTCTGCGTCTTAAATATTTTTTACAGGAAGTTAAGCTTGTCCGAAAGTGAAACTCTATCTTTTCGGATGGGGCTATCTAACATCTTTTATCGTTAGTTTTGGAACTATTTCTTTCAAAATTAACATTTGTCCAAATTCCAGAAACGAAAAACGTGTCATGGTGTTGAAATTAGTGTTCAAACAAATTCAGAGCAATTTATTTGCTACGTCTTTTACGTTTTCTGGGCTGAAATATGAAACTGCTACTTGCGCATGCGAAACTCCTCGGGTCATAACATTCCTCATTCAATTAATGTTAAAACATAGAACACAAAGCTGGCATCATCGTCCATGGCTAAAATCTAGCTCCACTCAAAAACTGGAATAGAGTTCTTAGTGTCAATTTCAGTTGAGCCGTCAAAATATCGGCATACCTCCTTCTTCTTGCACCTGATCATGGAGCAGGCGTTGCTGTAGACAGGCTTGGCCTTGACGACGGTGCAAGCGTTGTCGATGTGCTCCCCCACCACCTGGTCCACGCTCTGATTTCGTCCTGTGGGCACTGGGCGGCAGCACAGGGGACAGACGGGCACTTGCGCATTCTGCAATCACTTTCTTCTTTCAGACAAATGATCCCCTCATTCTATCCACGCTTCATTTATGAGCGATCCATTAGCCAAGACCTCACCCAAGCTTCCTAAAGAGCGCAAAAAATGCTGGAGCTTGGCTAATCAGTCGATGTTCACTTCAGTCTCAGAGGATACTACCGGGGGTAACGAAGCCTTCGTCCTATTTTTGTTTATTATATTAAAAATGACTTCGTTAACTGAATTTCGTCCAAGGAATTTCGTCCAAGACCATTGGTGAATTTACTTGCTTCTTTACTTTCCCCTGCTTCAGTGAAACATTACATGAGAAGTCCAGAGCAGGGGGAAATCCAGACCCATCCAACATTCTCTCCGATACCTTCTGATAGGCTGAAGGGCAGGTGTGTCTGGCGTACTCGTAGTGCTGGTGGCAGAAGACGCCTTCACAGGCATCACATCGGACTGGCAGAAAGTCTAGTTGGTTACAGCTCCCCACTCCACAATGACTCCCTAGTCCCGGAAACTCCATCCTCCTTTCCCCTACTTCTTCTCCCCACCCTCTGCCAGACTAAAGGCCTTTTATAGAAGCCACCCAAAGTGCGCAGTCATCCTGCCACTCGTCATGCGGGCAGGAAGATTCGCGCAACTTCGCTTGCCAAGTCATGCCCTTTTGCCTGGCTCAACAGATTTCCTCGAGTCCCGCAAATAGTCCCAATTGAGGGATTACGGTAGCCAGGGACTAGGAGGAAAGCTCTAGAGGCCATCCGGGCACTTTAAGTGGGGGCTATCCTTGTTTGGGCCGCGAACAGGGATAGACCGGTGGGGAGGGATTGGCAGCGTCCACACACATAGAAGGCAGCACCATGGCGACGCCAGAAAGCTGCAGTCCTCTTTTGAGTGCCTCCTCCTAAAGCTGGAAAACTATGCCGGAAGGAGAGACACGGCATGAGCTGAAGTTTTCCAAAACCTGTCCCCACTTTCGACAGAAGTATGCCTGGGACTGTGGACTGGCCTGTGCTCAAATGGTTCTAGCGTAAGGGCTGCTTAGGTTACCAGGGTGTGGAGGCAGATTAGGAAAGATTGGTTTGAAGGGCATTCCAAAAGGAGAACACCGACGAGGCATTGGCTTCCAGAAGGTGAGTGTCCTTTTTGGGATTAAGGGCAGAAAATTGGTCTGAATGAATGGGTCTTGCCAGTTTGTGGACGATAGATATAGCCTACCTGCTGCACTCTCATGGCATTCCTTTCAAGCTCTACACCAATGTGCTGGGAGTCGATTCTGCTCACTCCAGCCAGGTTTTATACCGTCTTTCTGACAACCCATCAATTTGAAAAGCCACCAAACACCAGCTCTTCTACAAACTGACGCTGAAACGGGATGAAGGACGCGTGAACCGTTTGTTCGATTTGGCTGAAGAGACGGGCGTGGTCGTCACCAAAGTGTTCCAGAGTTCAGCTCCATGTTCACCGACTGACCCAATTGTTTGCTAGGTCCTTGACTCTGGCTGATCTCAAGGCCATCCTTCGAAGCGGAAGTCCTTGCATTGTTCTCGTGAACGCCTCCAGGATTCACTGCCAGCATTGTGCCATTCCGGTTAGTCAGGGGCGTTGTTTTTATCAGTCAGAATGAAGACGCAAAGAAATGGTGCAGGGATCGAGGCTTTTTAAATGGCTCGCGCATCATGCTTTCATGGTTCTCAAAAATCTTTGATTGTCAAAAAACATTAAAAAATGAAATTTAATTGAGGGCCACTTCATCCTGGTGGTGGGATTCGACGACTATGAAGAGAGCGTCCTGTACAGGGATCCTGCCTCTGCGCAAAGTTTCTTTTGGTGGTTGGAAAAAGTGGCAAGGTGACAGATGAGAAGTGATTTGAGCTTTATGTTCGATGAAGTACTGGCGCTTCGAATCGGCCAGAAAGGCGCGCGGAACGGACGAGGATATTATTGCTGTGCATTTGTGACATGTATTGTGGTTTTTATTATTGCGCGGCCGCGAAGGGCAGGGCAGCCAGAGCTTCGGAGGGCTTGGGTGTCAATGTCCCGGAGCGTAGCCTAGCATGCCAAGTTTCGTGTAACTGTAACTGATTGCGTGTAACTGCCTAGTTTTACCATGTGTATAGACCAAATTATTTTACAATGTTTGTTCAATTTTTAACGTATCAATTTCATTCTAAGTAATCACTGTTCAAGGCTAGCATTAAATAAAACATCATTCTATACATTGTTATAAATTTGCTTCAGAATACAATTGCGATTGTTCCATTTTTCTTTTAATTGCTGCGTATCAAGTGGATATATAAGAATCCCTCTAAATTCAGCAGTGGCATTCAGTATTGCCTTGAAAAACACCCTGACTGGTTCATAATACTGAATTTTCCATTTTTTTTGTTCATCTTTGCTGCAGAATTTAACTTTGTTCTTTTTCATTTCTTTAATGCTTTTTATAACCATCTTCATCCTTGAAATGACATACATAGCTGTTTCATTGACGTCGATTTCAAAAACATTCATTCGTAATGGATAATCGCAAATGTTCAAAATACCAGATCCTCGTTCCCTCATCATTATTGTGTGTATTTGATCGTGAAAACTTGGGTGCACCTTCAGCAATGCAGCCTCAATGCTGTGAAAACGGTTCATAGCTCTTTGTTGTTTGATAATACTATCAATGGCTAACTTTATGTTCTTAAAAGCCTTTTTTATGAGGGAATTCGCTATCGAGAAATGATGATCAATAATTCCAGCACACACCTCAAAACTTGCCTGATAATAATTTGATAGCGCCTCAACAAGAGGAGTGTGTAAGTTAGTGTCAGCGAAATATACCTGCTCCAGCGCAAAGCTAGATGTAGTTTCTAGATGTTTCACAAAATTGTTAACAATATCCGCTGTTAAAGGTTTAGTTTCATATTGTGAGCTGTGCTTTTGCTTAATGACTCGACAGTGGCACTTTGTTTCAGTTCCACATTGATCTTGTGCGCTGGCGTTGCAATTGCCGCAGTCCACCTCAAGCGGTCCAAGCTTAGCTTTAAATGTATCGTCGTCCTCAGCAATTGAATATTGGCAGCTGTCTGATGCATTGTTGCCGCTCGAACTAGGATATTGACATTCTTGATTGTTAGGGTCAAATTTAAAGTATTCCATCGTTAAATACAACATACGACTTCGATAAAGCGATTGGATCCAGAAATTTGGTAAGAAATACAATATTCTTAATGCTTCCATTGCAGAGAAATTTTTGGGTTCATTAAGATGAAGCT
>JASANA010005650.1:0-13712 GCA_030248095.1 Ptycholaimellus sp. GST1_10 | reverse complement strand
AATGTTGTAGTCTACTTCGTTCAGTTACGTATTGCTAATATTATAAATGTGGAAAATAGAGTATTCAAATCAAAAGTATACTGTTCCGATGAACATGTTCACACTAACGAGTGCAATGCAAACGTGTTCTATGCTTCAGATGAACCCTCCATTTTTCAAGTTTTCAGTCGTTTATGATTCTAAAAATGTAATGTTCATCGTAAATGATGAGCCTTATGTTTTAACAACACTAGGCGTGCTTAGGGGTAATGATAGCCTTAACACTGTTGTTTGCGTGTGTGCCGCCTTTTGTCAATTTCCCATCACCACCTTGGCAAAATGTACAAAAATTTTAGATACAAAAACTCTAGACTGGTATAATCTTCAATTGGATACAACTACGTGTGTTTAAATATGGATTGGTTTAATGCGTTAAGATAATAGTCATAGTCCATTCCAGGCGGGAGCAAGTTTAACGATCGTTTTTCACAATCATCCATTTCTACAGAGGAAGCTAAATATTCTCATCATATTTTTCTTGCATACATATCCCAAAAACATTCCCCATCTTAAACTCTAGCATAGTCATTGTTTAGCAGGGCTGTTATATCACCCTGCCATGTTTATTAAGTAATAGATGGACCTGGTTCATAGGAACAACATATTCTTCCGGCTGGGTGAAGAGAGTTGAATATCATTTGATGAGCGGTCTCTGTTCCAGCCAACGAGTTTAGCAGATACAAATGGGACCCATTGGAACCTCTCGAGTTACCCACCCATATTCTCTATCGCTTGCCCATGGCGATGAATTTTTCTGAAACAAGTTTTATGAATCTTATGAATTTGAGTTTTAGGAAAACCAAACCTTATAAATTTCCTGGAAAGACATGATTTAATTTTTAAATTAATTTTTATGAATCTGAAATTTTATCAGAATTTTTAACAATGGGTGCAATCGCGAACATGTGTCTAATCGCGAACACGCACACAATCGCTAACACGCAACACGTAAATCACTCATCTAAGCCTGTTCTATAATCAATACAGGGACGGGGTCGTTTTGAGGTTCTTACTCCCGCAGGAATCATATACATAGAGTATATTTCCAGTTCTTTTAAAAGACATCGTACATATATGGTAGGTTGAAGCCCGTCTAAAAATAATATTGAAAGCAATTAAAATAAAAAATTTAACCTTACCTTCTGTTTGATATCTAAAATGACCACATTCCATAATTTGATTTGCTCTTAATCTAATTATTTCTAATTTAAAATTTTCCCAGTTTCTTTTCATTTCCCAGATGCTTCCAGGTCCTCGCTTATCCTGTCTAATGAGACAACACCTTTCTTTCATATCACGAATTTCTTTTAGCAGTCCTCGTATATCATTCCATGAGAGATATAAAATTTTGACCAATTCTCCAAAAGCAATACGTATATGTTGTTTCTCGTTCAGTTACCGTATTGCTCCACTGCCCCCTCTTTTTCGCCCTTTCTATATGCACTAGTTTCCAGGCAGCTCAGAGGATGAAGCGAATGAGAGTGTACGAGCTCCTGGTGCCCCTGCATCAGCTCACGCCGAGCAGCAACCTCCGATCAGACCTCAGCGGGTTCAATGGAGGCCGCATTCTGCGCCTAGCCTGGGATCCCAAGAGTTTCTCCTTTCTCCTTCCTCTTTCTTGCCTCCTTTTTTACGCTCTTTCGCCTCCTGCCTCCTGCAGGACGCGATGATGGTTTGGGTGGTGATGGTCGCATGAGGACATCGGGAATTTCAGTGCTGGCTGTGGCTGTGGCGGTGAACGCGAATTGGGACCGCCAAGTGATGCTCTACTGCCTCCGCGACATCTTCTGGAAGAGGGCGTAGGTGGACGTCCTTTTATCTCTTCCCGTCTAAGCTCCTCTCGTCTC
The DNA here is from genome assembly GCA_030248095.1 of Ptycholaimellus sp. GST1_10. Taxonomy (NCBI): domain Eukaryota; kingdom Metazoa; phylum Nematoda; class Chromadorea; order Chromadorida; family Chromadoridae; genus Ptycholaimellus; species Ptycholaimellus sp. GST1_10. The sequence goes on along the minus strand of JASANA010005650.1, from coordinate 11,826 downwards.
CAAAATGCCACATCGTGGCTGATGTCACGCAGTTCCCAGCGTAGCTCTCCGGTGAAGGCGGATGGTGGGGGAATGCTTGCGCGCCATCCGCCCACCTTCTATTCTTACCGACCTACGTCTCATATTGTACGACCAGCAGCACTGGTAGCTCTCTTCTTCCTCTTCTTCCCCGTCTCCGCCCTATCTGTCAGTGGCTGCCATTTGGGGCATATTTAGCTGGCCAGCTACGGTCAAAGAAGGACTAGCATCTCTTTGCCCTGCGGGAGAGACTTGGGGAATGTGGGTGTTGAGAGGGGAGAGGCGCCGCTAGAATCAGCAATACCGAAATAGAAAGGCGAGCTTACCCTGGAGTCCGGAGCAAACGCCAGGTCTGACGCGAGGCGAGAGCTCGAAGCTCAAAGAGCTCCTCGTCGCTGGCCGACGCGAACAGCAGCCTGTCCCCTTGCAGCGTGGACTCAAAAGAGTTGTGGGCCATGCCTCGATTGTCTTCCTCACCAGCATGACCTCTTCGTCCGAGAAGAGCGCCAGTATATCCGCCCTCCGGGAGAAAATCCAGGTAAAGAGGTAGTCAGAGAGAAAGAAAACGCCGGGAGTCACTATCACAGGTTGTTGCTGTCTTTGCTTTTGGGCGGAAAACCTAATTGAGGCGCTGGCTGATCAGGTCCAGGAGGGCAGGCTCGCCGAAAGAGACACTGGAGGAGGCAGGAGCCAATTCTCTCTTCAACCGTCTCCGCTTCCACCCGACACCCCATCTTCAATCCACGCCTCTCCTCCATCCCGGTGAGAGCCTTAGGCAGAAATTGAAGCAAGACTTCTGCTTCTGTTTTCTGGGGTCTTTGCTGAGTCCTGCTGATGGAGGAACGAGAGAGCGAGTGTCGAGGTAGGTGAGGAAAGATCCCCTCCGGTACTTTCCAGCGACGGCCAAACGCTGGTCTTGCAGTGCTCCTGCAGCAAGGAGAGGAGGATGTGGAAAGCAAAAAGAGCAGGACGGAACCTAGAAGCAAGCGCCTGCGAGACAAGGCGGCAGATGGACACTGGATGTGCTGTGGCCGCCGGTGATTGGGGATGAACATCGATCTTCCAGCACTGTGCCCAGAGTACGCGAGCTCCACAGATCATTGGTTCGGAAGTGGAACTCGAGGATGAGGCCTGAACCTGGAGACGTTCTTGATGAGGAAGAGGGTGGAGCGGAGGACGCGGGAGTTGGAGCTGGTCAAGGCGGGGGTGCGGGGGGCCCACCGCTGCCGACAATGAATGTAACCCTTATTGCCCGACAGCGCCATTGCATGGGCAGCCCTATCGGGCCATTCCGCCAGCTGGGAACCATCTTCCTTTATCCGCTTCATTCAATTTGGGCAAAAGCTGAATTTTTTTTGAAAATAATCAATTTTTCTTGGAAACTGACCAATCGGATTATTTCCATGCTATTTATTTTCTGTTAGCAATACATTTGTCTGCTCTTCGTTCAGCTACGTATTGCTCAGTGGCTATGGAATGCATTGGGGATGGAAGATAACTTGGGCTGACACCTAAGGGCTGTCCTAATATTACTAATCCCATGGGACATGACACTCAAATTGGGTCCAGTCCTAATAATACTTAAATCCCATGGGATCCCCTGCGGGACTGTCCCCATCCGCAGGGGACAGGATTTGGTGGGTCCACTCCTAATATTACTTATTGTTCTCTGTCCCCTGTGCCCACGCCACAGACACCCTCCACTCCTAAATATTACTTAAATTCCATGGGAATATCCCCTGATTTTCGTGGGACAACCACAGACAAGGTGGGGGGTGTCTGTGAATGAGGGACAGAATGGAAAAAGATGGAAATTGGTCTAGTTCTCATTGAGAAATTGATTTACACCTAAATTTGTTGAGTTTAGAAAGAGTTATGGCAAAGTATTTCCAATATTTGTAAGGTTGTTGTTCAGTATTTTTCTTCAACTGATCCCTTGTCCTGTCCCTTGTCCCTTGTTCCCAGCTAGTCCTTAGGTATGCTCCTATTATTTGTCTTCTGATCCCATGGGATAACAGCATTAATATTAGGACTGAAAAAGCAATCCTATCCCCAAAAGAAGGGATGGGATCCCTTAATATTAGGACAACCCTCTAACTTCCCCCCATGGGATTCTTTCCCCTAGCGGTTTCCCCCCAAGAAAGCCCCCCCCCCCCTATTCAAAGTTCCCCCCCCCCCCCAAGATTCTCACCTATACCACACAACCTGCGCTAATCTATCCTCTAGTTTCTGTTTGGGGCAATTTATGTCTTGGGGGGGGGGGAAATTAGTCGTCAAAACAAGGCAATTTGTGTCTTGGGGGGGAATTAGTCGTCGGGGAAAATCCTTGGGGGGGGAACTAGTCCTGATTTTGACGACTAGTTCCCCCCCAAGACTTTTTTCACCTTTTTTCGCAGGGTGTGTTGGCAGGTAAAATCTTGGGAGGGAACTTCCTAGGGGGAAGACTTCTTGGGGGGGGGGGGGGGGGGGTCCCCCCCTTGATTGGCACAGAGTCCAGCTACCATGGGGGGGGGAAACTTTGATTAGGGGGGGAACTAGGCGTCAGCCATAACTTGACGATGGTCTCCCAGATGGCGTAGCTCCAGGGACGGAGAGCGTAGCAGCCGGACACGTCGTAGTACTCGATCATCTCAGCCTTCGTGATCAGCTCGCTGTACCAGTCCGCAAAGTTCTCCTCCTTCTTGTAGCCCAGGCCCAGCCTTCAATCATTTCTTCTTCTTCCTACTCCCCAATAACATTTCAGCCGGCACTCACTTGGTCTGCTTATGGGCGCCGGAGGCAGGAGCTGGGGCGGCCTTGGCTTTGGCGGCTTCTTTCTTCCCAGCTTCCTTCTTGGCTGGCTGAGCCTTGGGATTGGCAGTGGAGGGTGGTGCATAGTCCTTGCCCGTCTTGGCTTTATATGCCTCCTTCAGCTCCAGCAGTTTGGCCACCGCCGCCTCGATCTCAAGCGGCACTACGCTACCCAACTGAGAGAGCTGATTGAGGCAAGGGAACCTCAGGCTTGGGAGCCTTGGCCTCCTTGAGGGCTCGAACGGCGTTGCCTTGCTCCAGGCAGGCTGTGTAGGCGGGGTCTGCATCGCCGCCGCTTCCCTCCGCAGTGGCAGGAGGGGTGGCGGCGTTGAGGAGGTTGGGGTTCCAGTCTTGGCCAGAGGCCTCCTTGTAGGCCGTCTTCAGAGCCACCAGCTTCCCTACTTGTGCCTCCACCACAACCTGGCAGATAGCCAAGGTTGTTGGAAACTTGTGTAGAGGAAAGTGAGAAATGGGTAGACCTTGTCGGCCTTGTTGAGCTTGTGCTGTCGAACGTGGTCGCCCTGGGCTTTGATGTCCAGCAGCATTTGCTGCTGCTTATTGGAGGCTGTGGCTGCTGGTTTCGCCTCGCTCCCCGATTTCTTTTCCTACAAAATTCTTCATTTCCACCCTCTTCAGCACCGTCGAGCTTTGCTTTTGTACACAAACCTTTTTGGCATCCTTCTTAGCTTCCTTAGCGGGAGCGGGAGGCGGCGCATAGTCTTTCCCGCTCATCTCTTTGTAGGCTTTCTTCAGCTCCAGCAACTTACCCACCGCCGCTTCTATCTTCAACCACCTTTTGCTCTTGCTAGCATTCTTAGCAAAACAACTCCATTTCAATTCATTAACTCCTAATTTCGTTCAAATACTCACCTCAGGCTTGGCAGCCTTGGCCTCCTTGAGGGTGCGTACGGCGTTGCCCTGCTCAAGACAAGCGGCGTAGGCGGCGTCTACACCACCGGATGCTGCTCCGTCCATGACAGGGGCGGCGGCCTTGACGGTGCCTTGAGGAGGCGGAGCGTAATCCTTCCCACTCAGCGCTTTGTATGCCTTCTTCAGCTCCAGCAGCTTATCCACTGCCGCTTTGACCTGCATTTGCTCACCTGTCTGCTGCACAAACGCATTCCCTCCAATCGCGCCGCCATTACCTCGTCCTTGCCGGCCTTGGCCTCGTTCAGGGAGCGCACCTTGTCCCCCTGGGCCACGCATGCGGCGTAGGCTGCCGCCTCGTCGCCCTTGCCGGGGGCAGCGGGAGGGGCGGAGGGAGTGGCGCTGGGAGGAGTGGAACGGCATTGATGAGGTCGGGGTTCCATGTTTTCCCCGTGGCGGCTTTGGAGTTCCTTGAGCTTGAGGAGTTTGGCAACCTCGGCGGCGATGGCGCTTTTTCGGCGCCGGCCGTTTCAACTCCCGCACTGCGTCCCCCTGCACCTAGATCCCGGCGGGATGTAGCGCCAGCCATTCCTGCCACTCATTGTTCCCTTTTTTGCCTTCTCTGTCTGCAGTTTTCTTGTTATACCAACAGGGGTAGGTTCTAAGCGGGGCAGAGAGGAATTATAGTATGTGTTTTGAGGTCTCACTGGTTGCCCGATCCGTAGCTTGCTCATTAACCTTATGTTTCAAAGATTTCCAATTTTTAGGTCATTTTAGCCATTTCCATGAGTTTTTGGTCTGTTTTAGTAACTTGAACCAGCTGAGTAGAATCTTTTCTGGCACAAAACCATCAAAATATTGCAAATTGAAGCATGAATCAGCCAATTCTAAAGCATCTCAGAGCTGGGTAGAGCAAATTTTTACCTCCAAAACCCATCTGACTGCCCTAGCTCCACACAGAAGGGACAAAATCGACCAAATTAAACAACCCTGAAAGCAAAGGATAGGAAGCGGAGACTCGAACATGCCTACCTCCACCTTACCTCCGTGCTTTCAGGTGGCTTTGCTTAGAAAATTCATCAGCTCAAAATTTGCATTGCTGGATAATCACAATTCGTCAGTAATTGGGATGGATCTTATATAGTTGGAGTGTAAATTGGAAGCATTTCATGGGGTACATTTTTGGGAGCATTTGCAAGTGCTGAAAATATACAACTTTTTTGCTTTCATGAAAACTATGGACACGTAATACCAGCAGTTTCTTAAATGAAAATTGGAAACAGGTAAATTGTTGAAAAGTATTGAGCGGAATAAAATGTGAGGCGCAAAACAGGATTAAAGCAGAGAATAAGTGGGTTTGGGGCTGGACAGCGGCTCGTCAGCGCTTGCATCTGTCACGACTGCCCTTCACCGCTCGGTCCTGATAACTTTGCAGCAGTTGTGGATAGGCTCTGATTTTGAGTTTCATTTTGGGTCTTAATTGAAAACATCTTAGTAAGGATCTAAAGAGCAATTATTGCTGCCAATGAGGTTTGGGTCCAGCCATTGCTTTTGCTTTCTCAACGATGAGCTCCCATTGATTCACAGGTGCTTTTCGAAAATATCTCAAATAAAAGCTGTAGTAGAGAGCGTTTTGAGCAGCAATCTGCTTATGCAGTTGCTCTGAACGGCAGTTTTTGGACGGCTGTTTTTGCTGGCCTTCCCACCATCTAATGCCGCAATTTGGGTTCCAAGGAAGAGGAACGAGTTCATGAGTGATCTTAAGTTTGGAAAGATGAGCCTGAAAATCTGGCAGGTCTGGGGTGAGAATGTATCTAAGGATAGCATGATTGAGGTTGTCCATGCGAACAATGCCAAACGAACTGTCCCATCTTAGCGGGTCCCTCTTGTGGATATGGCTCCCTTCCACTTTCTTTCTCACCATCACACCCTCCATCATCTCAACGGGCATGTACATCTTATTCGACCACTTTCCTGCTATCTCAATCTCAGACTTCCGAGCCTCCTCTCTCATTCGCTCTTCTGCTTTCACCAACCGCAGCACCATCTGATGCTGGGTGGTCTCCTCCTCGGAATAGCTCATGGCAGCCTCTAATATGGCCTCGGATGGCATGCGCATGTCCGTTTTGAACATCGCAAAGTAGGGCGAAATGCCGATGGATCTATGGCCTGCGGCTTGATATGGCATGAGAGAAAGGTTGATGAATCTGTCTGGAGCTATCCAATCGGATTTGTCCATGCCACTCAAGTCTCTCACTACCTCCGAAATCACGTGTTTAACATGCTGCAACATGATGAGTTTCTTAGCTGCCGCTTCACAGCCTCCATTTGCCTTCTGATTTTGAGGACTGCAGGTATAAACCTCTGCTCCTACCTGCTCCATAATCTTAGTGAACAGAGCGGAAGTGAAAACACTTCCAGCATCTGTGCCTATCACTTTAGGAACACCGAAAATGGCTATGGCGAACTCTAGCAGTTTGTAGGCCACATGATCTGCGTCTAATCGGGTTAGATAGTTGGTGAAAGCGAATTTGGATCTTTTGTTGATAATGAGCAGGGTTGCGACATGCCCGTCTTCCGACCTCTCATATGGACCTATGATGTCCACCTGAATGTGCTCCCAATTTTGCTCTGGCCAAGGCAAAGGATGGAGCAAAGGCGTAGTGAGCTTGTTTGAGTTCTTAGTGCTAGCACAAAGAGCACAGCATCTAGTGTACTCATTTATGTCCACGCCCATGCAGAACCAGTAGGTGATAGTGGACAACTGAGTGTACATCTTATCGGCGGACTGGTGCATGCCGCCCATGTGGGAATCATGGGACTCGAGCAACATCTTAGTCTGCAAGGACGCTGGACAGACCGGCACTTCCTTCAAGTCCAGCATCTTCATCAACACTCCATCATCCCTCACTCTCAATCCCTCCTTTCTCAGCTTCTCCAGGACTTTTTCACTTCCTGTCTCAAATTCATGGAATCTCTTAGCTATCCATGGGTCCTCCTCCTGGATTTGCCTGGTGAGGTTTTGAATGGAGTTCTCAGTTTGACACCCGACGCTCTTCATCTGAACGGGGTTGACGGGTCTTTGAGGCTCTGCCACAACAGGCGGATCCTCCAACACTTCCTCCTCTATGATGGGCATTCTAGGGAGGGCTCCCAGAAACCTCTCATCTTCTCCTGCCCTCACTCTCCCACTCCTCAATCTCATGGGAAGAATGGAAAAGGGCATATCTGAAGCGAAGCGCTCTGGAATGGAGGCCAATGTGAAAGTGGTATAGATGGGCTCATGGTGCGGAGTGGTGAGCGGATGAATGCCCTGGTTCTCCAAACTCATCGTCTCTTCCGCCCTCTTCTCTGCCATGTCCTCCCTCAGCCCCCTCCCTGGATGAGGATCACTCCAGATCCTGGACAAAAGGTCTGGGAGTCTATGGGCAGCTGCATCGCCTTTCATGTACTTGATGTCTAAAGAGTAGGCACTCAATTGAGACCTCCATCTAGCCACTCTAGGACTGGGCAAACGGCAGGTATGGAGATGTTTGTGGCTCTTATGGTCCGTGAAAACCTGAATAGGTGTGACCATGGGATAGAGAAACCACTTCTTGTGGTGCAGAACGCCAAAGTGAATGGTGTAGCACTCTTTCTCAAACACCGACATTTGTCGCTCTGGGAGTGTGAATCTGTGGGCGGCAAAGGAAAGTGGAGCCTCTGTACCGTCCTGCTGCTGCTGAGTTACCATGCAGCCCATAGCCTCATAGCTGGCATCACAACGCAAAATGAACTGCAAATCGGATCTTGGAAAGGCCAGCAGGGTTGCGTCTGATAAGAGGTCCTTCATTGCCTGGAAGGCCTTCGCTTCTGTCTCACCCCATTGCCAGGCTACCCCCTTTCTCAACAGCTCATAGAGGGGTGAGGTGGTGTGGTAGTATTTAGGCAAATAAGCCATCCAATACTGCACTGCGGCCAAGAATGATTTTAGCGAGTGTGGATTGTCAGGGGCGGGTTTGACGGACAGAATAGTCGTTCGCTCATTGTCTGGCTGGACTCCCTCTTTTCCTCTCACTTCAAAGCCCAACCACTTAACTGATCTCTTACAGAGCTGCGCCTTTGCTGCGGAAATCTTAATACCAGCTTCTCTCAACCTCTGCATCGCCAGCTTCAAATGCTGAAGATGGAGGGAGAATGAAGAGACTACGTGCTTCTGAGGCTTTGTATAGATAGCCATGTCGTCGGCATAGGTGAGGACGAATCTTTGCAGGTACTCGGCCATGATGGTGTCAATGGCATACTGCCAGAAGTGACTGGCGTACTTCAACCCCTGCGGAACCCTCTGGAAGATGTAGGACTGGCCTAAGGCTCTGAATCCGGCCAAATCTTGACTCCCTTCCTCTAATTTCAGTGTAAAGAACACATTGCAAGCATCTAAGATTGAAATGTAGTCTGAGCCCGCCAATAGCTCTATGGCATCATGGATCTTCATAGCGTTCCAGTTTTGATACTCTGAAGGCTTCAGACTGGAATTGACAGGAATGAGGTTGAGGCAAAAGCGCCAATTGTCAGGATGGGTGAGGTCCTCGTCGGGCTTTGTATGCTTAGGCACCAACACTACCTTGCTAGCATAGCTGCTCAATTTCTTAGCCACCACTCCTTGCTCCTCTAACTCTCCTATCTTCTGTTGGAGAATACTCATCTCCAAGTCCGAAAATGTCTGAATTCGGCATGGAATGTTCTTGAGATAAGACTCTAAGCAAAATCGAAAGAAATCGCACATTCCCACATCCTTCTGGGACCTGCTGAAAATGTCTTTGAAAGAACAAATCAGCTCCTGGAGGTCTGCTTGCTCCTTTTTGGAAAGGTGAGACAAATCTAAGTTGTGCAAGTGACAATCTGGGTCCCTGCACTTCCCATCGGGTTCACTTTCTCCTCCTTCACTCATCATAGCTGTCTGAGACAGGTGATCTAAGAGCAGGTCTTTCGTCAAAGGAATGAATGGATAGTCAGTGGCATTTTCTGCCTTCCCAATGACGGTGCCTAGAGGGAGAATCTGATGGTCAGCGGAATTATTGATGAGGCTGACACAGGCCTGCCCATTCACAGCAAAGCCCACAACCGCTGATGGAACATAGGCTCTTTCCTCAATCAAGTCCTCCTGCCCTTCAGGCAAAGTGAAGTCTCCGTAAGGAACAGTGGTTTGAGGTCGGGATTCACCGCCGTTCAAGGCATTCTCAATGACCGTTATCCTACCGGCCATCTCCACACATCCCACCTTCCAAACGGACTGGGAATAGGGCTCTAATATAGTCTCTTGGAGAAGGAAAACGTCTGAAGTCTCTTCTCCTTCTCCTCCACTGGAAGCCTCAGCATCCTCATCTAGATCAATGCCTGACTCCTTTCCTGGATCTAATGAGTCAGGGATGGGCTGTAACGTCTTATTTGCAGGCTTAGAGACTGCCCCTTCCTCCTTCTCACCGCCCGTCATTGCATTTGGCGCTGTACTCTCCTCCCCTCCTTTTGTTCCCAGGGCAAATCTCACCTCCTTCTCATTCAACTCCTCGTTCCTCTCTCCCTCTTCTGGCAAGAAGGGTAATGGAGGGGATGGTGATGGCAGAGAGGATGAGGGTTCCTCATGATGAACGTGAACGGACTCTGGATAATCTGACGGCGGATACTCTGGTGGCCCTGGGTCCATCACTTCCATTCCAAACGACAAGGTTCTCTTGGCTCCATCCAAAATCAAAGGTGGAGGGGGATTGGAAGGATCATCCCCGGGCTGTAACTGGAGGAAATCCATGCCCAAAATGCCCTTAATTGGATCTTTGTCAGTGGCCGGCAAGAGTTTCGCTTTTGTAAGCATTTGTAAGCACAAGCTCACCTCCGTCATCTTATAAACCTCTGAACCTATGCCCGTCAAAGACACGTTGTATCTGAGGACTTGCAGTTGAGGAGTGATCTGAGAGAAGAGAACTCTGGAGACTAAGGTGACCTGACTTCCAGAGTCTACCAGAAATTTGGTGACTACATGGTTGTCTTCTACTCCTGGAGGGATCTGAGCTGGCAGGCACATGAGGAAAATGTTGCCCCAATAGCGGTTCTCATGGTTGGCGGTTGCAGTGCAGGTGATGTAGTAGGAGGAGAAAAGGGGCATGGTAGGAAGGGGTTGTTGCAACAAAACGTCAGGTTCCTCTCCGATCTCCATTCTCAATCTTCCCACATCCACTGTCCTATCTACCAGCCTCTGAACAGCGTATTCCACGTGCTCCGTTCTTTCCTCCAACTGCGCCAACATCTGTTCCATATCGGCGGCGGACTGCTGAGAATCGCCTTCCTCATCTTCCTCCATTCTCAATCTCTACTCCACTGCTCTTCCTCGCTCTACCCTCTGCACTGCCTCTTCTAACTGTGCCTCCGTCTGGCTCATTCTCAGCTCCTCTTCTGTCGCTCTTCTCTTCTCCACTCTTTGAACAACTTTCTCCAGCTGAGTCTCAACCTGAGCCATCCTTAGCCTCCCTCTTCCAGTCTCTACTCCAGCAAAGTGGACTGAATTGGTTGCTGGGCGGGATCTAACAGCGGTTCTGAGAGTGCTTTGCTTGGGCATGCACAGCTGAGCAGCAATGGCTGTGCCTACTCTCACCTCACCAGCCGTGCCTACTCGCACCTCACCAGCCGTGCCTACTCGCACCTCACCAACTGGGTCTGAGGTTTCTTCTTCTTCTACTCCCTCCTCCGCTGTCTCTCCTGCTTCGTCTCTAGAGAAACTGTAGTGGACGTAGATGCATGAGGTGCAGCAGCAATGGACCCCAGTGCAGCAGCAAGGCTCTACCAGATCATAGCACTTGCAGCAGAGGTGAATTGCCCCATAGTAAGGGAACAGGCATGCTGTGAGCCACCAATTTGGGTGCTGCCTTGGCTCACAAGAGCACTTCCAACTGTAACAGGTCCTAAGGCACAAGAAGTGGCAAGCCAAACAGGCTATGAGCAGGGCAAAGAGAATTACCCCTAGCGTGATCAAGGCTGGAATCTCATCATTGGGATAGAGCATGCTGGATCTCACTAATCTCACCAGCTGGGTCTGATTGGTGCTCTGAATGTGAGGGACAGGTGGCGCCCTGGCTAGTGGCAGCCATGAAAAGAAGACTGCTAAGAAGAGGAACAGTGAGCAGGTAGTTGAGAAGGTGGTGTCTTTGGGTCTTTGAGAGGTAGGTTTGTTGGAAGGAGGTGTACCTGGGAGAGGGTCCTTCTGGCGGAGCGCTTCAATCTTAGCGATGAGGAGTTGCGCGTCATGTCATTTGCGAAGCTTGCGCTTCCTCTCCTCTTCCTCCTCTCCTCTTCCTTCTCTTTGCTTCCTCCTCCATCTCTCTCTTCTTCCGCAGGTGTTCTTGGTGCTTCTTCTGCTCCTGCTGGAGGATGCGGCGCAGCTCAGCTGTAGACAGCAGGGCCAACTCCTGCTCCTTCAATGCGGGCTCTAAGATGGTTCGTTCTGAGCTCATGGGGACTACCTCATCTGCCAGCACGTCCTCTGCTGGAGGTGGGTCTTGTTTGCGGGTCTGGATCTGAATGCCGTCGTTGTCAGCGCAAGCTGCCAGGTCCTCAGCCTGCTTTGCCGCTGCCCAGCTAGGAACGAACGGGGTCTTGAGCTGGGTCTCATCTTCTTCGAGGTTGATGCAGGGGCTGCTGTATCTCATTTTGCTGGCCACCGTGCCTTCTTCCTCCATCTCCATGGCTTCCTCCACGCCAGCTTTGTCCTCTTCATCTTCCTGGGTCTGTTGGATCTCATCTGGGTCTTCCTCAGGCTCCTCCTCCGTTGAGTGGCTCTGCTGGAGCCCGTCGGGGATGTCTTGGACGCCTGGAGAGGCGACGAAGGAGATGGATTGGCGTCACTGGGTTGCCAGGTGAGGATAGTTGATTGTGTGTGGCCGTTCTCTGAAGTAGTTGCGGTAACAAAGCGGCTGATGGTCCTCCACCGTCCTGAGTGCCCACTGGATGAAGCTGGCGCTTTGCTTGGAGTTGGTGGGCAGGTAGCTGTACTGCTCCAGTCTGTGGACGGTGCCGATGCCCACATTCTTCTGCACGTAGTTGCTCAGGATCATCTTGTTGCAGAGAAAGTAGTCGATGAGGATCTTTTTTCGTAAGTTTAGAAAAATGAAAATTTGTTCTCCT